>LPNX010466832.1:0-46311 GCA_001517045.1 Pseudotsuga menziesii | reverse complement strand
ATATATATATTAGTGATCCTCGATGCTCCTATCAGGAGAATCACTTGTATTTCTTTATATCCTGATGTTCCTAATCGGGAGAATTAATAAGAGTCATGAGGAAGTCACCTCCATTGTAAGTCAGGTCATTAGTACCCCAATTGTGGTTACTCGAGCCTACATAATTAAATTAGGATTACTCGAGCCTACATAACTGAGTTAAATATTAAGTGAACAAAAGAATATAAATAGAGGTGAGGTGCTTCTCATTTGAACACACTCACACTCACTTGTGTAGCACATGAGAGAGACAGATTAAAGAGTTGTAGATGGAGAAGAAGGAGGATCATTCTTTTGGGTTTTACCTTTTATATTTTTGTGGCATCTATATTGAGGAAGATTTTTCTAGGTTTTTCCCTTTAGGGTTTTCCCAGGAAAAATCTTTGTGTTCTTTCTGTATGGTTGTGCTTGTCTATATTTCAGTGATCTTTTGGCTTATGGTTATGTTGTTATGATTCTAAATGTTTTAAGATCTGATATAACCTTTAAAACTTCACAATAATCATGGTTCATGTCTAGAGGATCCATGTATCCTCTAGAAGAACTTCCATACATGGTGCCAATACATGAGGGTCTTTAAACATGAGGGGCTGTAGCAGGATCCAAGTAGGAGGTAATTAATCCTACAAGTGAGGATAAGGGAAAGGGATCATGGAGGATAATGTGGTGCAAGTGTAGAGCCCTGGTAATGTTTTTCAACACTCAAGGAATTTCCATAGAAGTAACCACTTGAAGGGGGAGGTTAATATTGCTATGGATCTTGATAGTATACAAGAAAGGCATTAACACCATCCACATAATGGGATTCCCCTGGAGGATATTTCTAGGTGGAGTCACTTCTAGTGGAATTAAGAATAATTCTATATAGGTAAATGAACAATGCATAAATAATATTGTATTGTTGAGCCTTAAGGATATCTTCTTCTTCATCAGTTTGCAGTCGTTTCAAGGCCACGTCCTTGGCTATAGTAGGGAGGAGATATTTAAGGAACCAATATAAGAAGACACAATCATTGATATTAATCTTACAAAGACTTATACATCAACGCCGCTCGTGGATATGATCAGTAATATGGGTAAATGAAGTTTGGTGACATGATAACAAGACCTTGAATCCTTCGGTATGAGGGACACGTAACTACAAAAATGTCAAGAAAGTGTAGGCTAGGGATATGAAAATGGGGTTTACCTCATTTGGTTGCTTGATGTACAACTTGGGAGTGACGCAAATCAAGTTCCTTTGAAAAATGTATTACAATAGTATCATCTATGATGATATTAGATGAGCACCACAAATGGAAGGACTTATGGTTTTGGGGGTCCTCTCTTTCCTTCCCTTCAAACTTAGGGATTTATGAGGGAAGTTTTATAGAAATTTGAGGCCATGAAGGATCTTGCTTGGTGGGTTCATTGGTTAGGATCAAAAACTTAGGAAGGTTGATACTATCCATGAATGAAAGGATAGTACAATGGAATGAGGTAGAGGGGCCAACAATGGTGTTAGCATTTCTGGTGCCAATAGATCCACAAACAATGATTCATCCAAGACAAAGATGTATTTTTATTCCACTAGAAATGGAAATTTCATTGAAAATGATCATACTACTAGTCGTTGTGTTGACAAAAGGGGGAGATGATGGTGATTCATGTTATGAGGAGCTAGAATCCTACAACCTAGAAGCATAATCAATAGAGGGGAAGGAGTTTCTAAAAGGGACACACCTATATGGACCAATGCAATGGCATAATAATCCATACAAGGGGGGGATATCCTAGAGTATCTGAGAATACTTCAGGGGAGGTATGGTGAAAGGATTCAAGGTAATCAATCCAATAATGAAAATAAAAAATAGGGATAATGTAAAAATGATCCTGTTAGTGCCAAAAATTGTTCTCAGACTACGAAAGAACAAGCCAACACAATCTCAATAAACACAATTAAGTAAAATAGGTATTTCTATGGTTTTGGTTGTAAAGTTTGTAGACAAGAGGGCAAAAAGTTCATGAAACTAAAGCAAACACTAAATCATGAACCTTTGAAGGACTGAGATGCATAACATATAAAATATAAACCAAACACAATAATCACAGCACTGAATTCCACCCACAGTCAACAAGCATTTCATGCATAATAACCTTAAACAAGAAATGAGTATATCAACTGAGTGATTACCACAAATTAGAAATGAAACCAGTCAATAGTCTAAATAGGGCTTATATTTGCATATATTTCATAATTCAGTCATCAAAAACACATAAGATTTTTTACACTTAGCTCATAAACTACATCTTGATAGCCTCCCCTTGCAACAAAAATTGAACCCTTGGTCCTTTCCCAAACTTACATTTATCTTGTTTTTCAAAAACAGTTATATAACTGAACAAACTACCTTTAGGTCATCTATAGAATTGTTCCATAAAACCATCATTATACAAAAATTAAATAACTTTTAAAAACTAACTAATAATTGCTTGTCTTAAAGTACTTTTACAAGTCTTTTGTTGCCTATGCTAAAAGAGAAACTCTTTCTAAAGCCTGGGTCTTCCTTCTAGATTTCTAGTGATCTACTTCAAAATCTTCCACTCTTTTTATTAGCTCCTCATTCTGTTGTGTCAGCTCTTGAATACTTTGTTTTAGTTATGTAAACAGGCTCTCTGTCTGTCTCTTTCTTTTTAAAGCCTCTTTAGAAACTGAAATTAGTTCCTGATAATGGCTGTTTACTTCTTCCAAATATTCTCTCAGTCTTCTATTTGCAGTCACTAATCCTTCATTGGTCTCATGCAGTTACTCAATTTGATTTTTGTATTGCTTGATACTCCTCTGCAAATTTTCATTTTCAAAATCAATGCATTTTCCTTCTAATACTGGTTGCATTCCTTCAGGCATCCAATGGATTTTCAACTTCCTAAAAATTTCTTCATCTTCTTCCATATGCTCTGTCAAGGTCACAGGGATTTCTGAATCCTCTTCAACTTTAATACTGTACTGGGCTGATTTCTCAACAACCTCTCCTTTCACTATATAAGAGCTCTTTAAATCTTTTTGATGTTGTTCTAGAATCGTCTTCTTTCGAACCTCCATGAATATTTATGAGATATTGGTTTCAGTAAAAATTGGTTTATTTTCTGAAATTATTTTCTTTTTACCCTTCACAACTTCTTTATTTTGGCCTTCATAGTCTTCTAGCTCTTCCTGAGATGAAGAGTCTTCAATTTCTGTAATCTTCTTTTCAGCTAGTTAGGGTTTAATAGCTTCTTCATATTTAATCTAAGTTTGTTCTTTCACCTAGTCTTGGGCCTCCAAGCTGTTACAACTTCTCCTAACATTTTCAAAACCTTCCCTTGATGTTTAATAGAAGCTAATTGGACAACTTTCCTTTTCCTTCCTCATGACACTGTCTCTTCTTCAGAATGTGTATGTATATCATGTTTGGTATGAACCCTAGCTTCATCAGATAATGACCTTTCCTCTTATTTAGAGAGTATTGTAATAGGAACCTATTCGTGCTCTTTTACATATTCCTTTACACCTTGATTCACTTTTATAGGAAAAAAATCTCCTACAGGCTCAATTTCCTTCACTTCTGACTTTGAAACTTTGTTTTCTTCAATATTGATTTGTTGTTCAATTTCATTGTTTTCATCTTCTTGGTCCAAAGATTTTTCTGGTTCACTACCTTCTTCATTCTTGACTGTGACCTTCTTTTTGAGCTTCTTGACCAAATTCTGACCTTTATTTAACTATCTCTTCTGAGACTACTCTTCCTTCTCTATTTGAAAACTAGACCAAAATAGGAAATATTCCCATGTTTTCTCCCTTTTTTGAAGTACAGTACTTATAATTAGTTTTATAAGCCCATGATGAGACATAGATTGTTTGGTGTGATCCTGATGTTCCTTCACCCTACTAGACATCTTCTGTAAACTTTTCAAGAAGAAGAATTGGAGATTCATTTTGGCTTCATGGCTGAGATGTTGCAAGAATCTAAAATGATACTTAAAAACAAAAGCAAATCTCCCCTCACAAGTGATATAACTTTGTAAGATTTTGATAGGCTCTATCCATTCTGGTTTAAATTTCTGAATAGGTACTCCCTTTCCCCAATCTGCTACTACATCCGGAAGTAAGTATTTCTGAGCTTCAAAGGTGAAAGGAACTTTTTTAAACCAGTATTCACCCTCATCTAAAATCCCTGTAACTTCTGCTAACAATTCCCTGGTCAACTTAAAATTGAAAGTATCAAAAGTCACCATATCCTTATCCAAACACTGAGCAAATTTATAAGAGACTTCTGAATGATATCCCTCAATTCTTTCAAAAAAACTAACCACCCTGCCTCTAAAAACATTTTTGCACAATATGGAAAAGTCTGAACCCAGCTCATGTCTGAAGGTTCAACTCTATTGGTTTTACCACTTCTTTTCATTTTGAATGATTGTCAAATTACTTCTTTTAGTAAAAAAAACTTTAAATTTATTCAAGTCTTGACAATCTAACAGACAATGTTATATTGGGAAACCAAAAACCCTAAACTAAACTCTCTCACCTAAACTGCTAAATGCCTTAATTCCATTGAAAGACAAATCAATATTAGGTATGAATTAGGTTCACATACTAATAATATTCATTCAATTTCATCATTAATCCTTTACTTAGTAAAAACCCCAATACATGGACTGTGATATCAATTAGAAGCCTACATGTCAAAGTGATGAATCCAGGTGTTGGAATCATGTTTTTTTACTGTCAAGTGTCCAATTTCATTCCTCAATCTTCTCTAACCACTATGATAACTCCAAACAATCACCCTTCAAAAGCCCTAATTTTTTGACCTATTTCAGTATTTGATTAAGCACTGCTAAGACTTCACCACAAACTCATTTGATCTTCGTGCACTTTAGGGGATTTGAAATTCAAGGCACATTTGTCTCATCATGTTTAACCATTATTATTCCATCATCTGCAACATACCACCACAACTCACCCTCATGACGATTTTCTTGATGTATTCACACCTGTCACAATGATCATTCTAGAGGAAACACGTATCAAATCCATCAACCAAGTATGAATGACCTCTCATGTGTGAGAATTTTTAAAAAATTTGAACAAAAATGATGATTTTCGAACTACACGATTTTCTTGTGGCACAAATGTGTAATTTTTTCAGGCTTGTGCTACAAGAAAGTTTGCTTTAATGATTTTTAAAAATATAACAACTAGCAATGATCTAACTTAGGTAAAATGATCTAGATCAAAACTTTATGATATTTTTAGGACCTTTTTAATTCATATAAACATTCTATAAGCCCCCTAAGTGTGAATTTTGAAAAATAAAATCAAAATTGAAAAATAAAACTAAGAAATCATATAAACATGAAGATTAAAGAAAAAAGATTCAAACTATCCTAAGAAACAAAATTTTCTAGGAGAAATGAACAAAACCAAGTTTCAAAACATAAAAAAATGCATTAAAAATGAAAAACAAAAATAGGCTCTAACAGATCCAATCAATGATATAAAACTATGTAAATGGTGTTAAATTAAATAATAAGTGAATGTGGGTGTGACAAGTTATATAATCTAGTCAAAGAGTAGAGAAATGAAAATAACACCCTAGAAAGAGAAAATACACACTATATTTATAAGGAGAAATACAATAGTAAAAATTATAAAATAATTCTTCCTAAAATATTTTCATACAACTAGGTCTCAAGTCCACTCCAAAAATGAATTAGAAATAAAAATAAGGGTCTTCAAAACACTAGACTCATATAGGTGTCCCAAGTCCTACAAATCTAATGAGTGGTGATTGAAAGGAACAATTATAGAGAGATTCTATGCTCACTACTATCTAATCTAGGTACCCCCCTCCCCCCACCTACAAAGGTCACCTATAGGTAATATTCCTAATGAAGTTTTCATTAAGTTTCCTACTTTGTCATACACATTCAACAAGTTTCCCACAACTTCATCTAGAAGGCAATGATCTAGATGATGTTCGATATCTAAAATGGAAAGGTGCCCTAATAATCCCTCTAGTTCCAATATCTCCATGTACTATGACCATTCCTGACAATAATACAATATTTTGGTTCCCTAAAAGGTCAACTGCTATGTCTCAACCTAGCTACAAAATTATGTGTGGGCCTCAAGTGAGGATTTTATGTGTTTATATTAGGGTTAATTTTGGGTTCCACTTAGGGTTATGAACCAAGTGATTTTTTTACTTAAATTGTGAAAGTGTGTGCATAAGTGGTGTGTACAACTATAAAATGTAAATGATAATTAAATTTAAATGCTCATATAATGACAAAAAGAGAAATAAGACAATTTAAATACCAAACTAAATAATTTTTTTCTTGAAATAAATCTATTATATGTCAATAAGAAATGGATCAAAATCAAACCACACACAATTCAAAGAACCATGTAAACACGATAGGTGATGAAATTATGGATCAATACAGAAAAGAAAAAATGCTCTTAACCAACAAACAAGGCGCTTCAAAGAAATCCAAACAACCAACTACGAATGAATATCCAACAATCAATCATGTTGAAACAAGAAGAGAAATGTAGCTGGAAACAAACCCCAAAAGTACCCTAAAGATGGAAAGTGGTAGGATAGTTTGATCTCTTTTTTCCCTACCACTAAAACAAGTAATTAGGAAATAAACAATAAAAATGAAACCATAAACATACTTGAAATAGAAAACCGAACTCAGTTGGGTGAAGATGAAAGGGAAACTCACTATGAAATGCAAACAAATTAGGGTTTTGAAATAAGTCACATATTCCAAAGGTAGTGTTGCAACATAAGTCATGGGATCTAAATGAAATCTCAAAACAATTGAAATGCGATGAAATCACTTTTAGTTGCACCCAAACAGATGTGGTTTTTATCCAAGGAACCTACTTCCGACTCCACATATGTAAATAGAAAGTAAACACAAATAGATCCAAGCAAACAAACAATCAGCAAGGAGGTTGGAAATGGAGTTCTAACATAACGAAGGGAGAATAAAGGATCCTTCCCTATAATTGTTGACAAAATATGTATGTTGTTATTTCTCACCCACATGTGCCAAAAGAAACCACCAAGGGGTAGTACAATCCTTGGTAATAGTTGCAATAAGGAAAACAAAACAACAAAAGAAACCACAAAACTAAACCAAACAAAATATCATCATTATTTAAATTCCAATAGATACAAAGATCATCAAGCCAACATGTACATAATCAAATAATGAATTTTCATTATCATGACAAAGGATAGTACAAACCAATGCACCACCTTGGTATTCCAAGGGAATGTATGCGTATCTTCTTTGTGACCTCTCAATCTCTATTGGAATTTGTGCAACTTCAGAAGTTATTCTTATTATACTTGTATTGTATTTCCTTGTACCTCCTACAGGAGAATATACTCATGTAATTAATCAGTGTAAACCTTGGGGAAAGAATACACAAAAAAATAATAAAAATAAAATTAATTTGTATTTCCCAAGGTAGGTTGGCCCCATTCAAACTATCAAATAGACCCTAGTAATTTTTCACTTGGAAAATCAATATAAATAGGATCTTACCCTCCTCATTAAGTAATTCACTCACAACAAGTTGCTCCAGCAGAAAAGGTGGCTATTGCAGTCAAGGAGAGTTTTTTTTAGTGTTGTATCTTAGAGAGACACTTTCTCTCTCTATCTTCCTCTCTCTTTTCTAAAGATCTGTCATCTCTATAAAAAGGTTTGGTTAAGGTTATTCCCATCCTAGAAGAAAATAATCTCTTGAAGTTTTTCAATGATAAAAATTCCAGAACCAGAAGCGGAAGAAGACAAGTCCCAGTGGAGGAAGTGTGATGTGAAATAAAGAAGGTTTCTCAGTGGACCCAGTCAAATATTGCTTGGTTCCACAAATATAAAAAATAATACAAATAGGAATATGTTCAAGACCTTGAATAATTTATTTCAACACAACAACATCAATGTGACTCTCACATTGATGAACCAACTTTAAAATATGAAGATGATCAAGTCTGAATCTATCACCTCATATTTCATGAGGATCACTGAACTTTGGGACAAGCTAAGGACTAATGGAGATAACATTGAATAAAAGGATATTGTCATGACCACTCTAAATGGTCTTCCACCATATTTGGATTCCTTCATCCAAACCATAAGTGGTTGAACCAAGCTGCCCAAATTCGACAAGTTATGGGAAGGTTGCACTCAGGAAGAGACAAGGATTGCACTAAGACAAGGACTCTATAGTCCTCAAGTTGAGGAGAATCAAGCCTTCATCACTCATTTGAAGAAAGGAAAAGGAAGCGGAAGGAATGTTCACAAACATAAGCACTAGTATAGGAGACCAAGTTCTTCTTTAAATTAGAGGGAAAAGAAGAAGGACTTATCACACATACAATGTTATAAGTGTAAGAAATATGGTCACTACTCAAGCAAGTGTTTTAGTTCAAACAAGAGGAAGCATGAAGCTTCAACAACTGCTGTGGAATATGGTCTTAGTTAAAATAAACAAATAAATGAATATCATGCATAATTGTTCTTCATATCAACATTATCAGTTACTATTCCCACCACTAGTGATACATGGCTCATAAATAGTGGTGCATCTAAGCATCTGACTAGTTATAAAGAGAGCCTTTTATAAGTTGTTGAGAAAGAAACCCATCTCCATGTTGTACTTGGAGATGATTCCAACTACACTGTGAAAGGATTTGGATCTACCTCTCTTCAGTTGGAATCCAATGACTTACTACATCTGAATGATGTTTTGTATGTACCTGGTATGAAAAAAAACCTTGTCTCCATATCTGCATTAGAAAACAAGGGATATAGAGTTACATTTGTAGATGGAAATGTGTTTGCATGGAACAAGAATTCTAGAATGAACACAACAAAAGTGATTGGTGTAACAGAGGGAAAATTTTATCATCTGGGCACTCTACCAGCTCAAGCTCTACTCCATGATTCCACTAACATCAATGAGCTATGGGACTAAGAATATCTCATCGAAAATATCAAGATCTCCTAACATTAAGAAACATGGCGGAAGGTCTACCAATGCTTCATGTAGACCATGATGGTGTATGTAGAGGATGAGCACCTGGTAAGAATACTAGGGATTCCTTCCAAAAAGTGAAAGTAGATCCAAGGGAATATTGGATCTAGTCCACTATGGCTTGTGCGGACCCGTGATGGCTACTTCGTTGTGTGGTTACAACTAGTATGTAACATTTATTGATGACCATTCATGAAAGACTTGGATATAATTCCTCAATACCAAGGAATCCAAGGAAGTACTCGAAATATTCAAGGAATTCAAAGCACAAGTTAAGAATCTGTCAGGAAGAACAATTAAGATATTGAGATGAGACAATGGTGGAGAACATACCTCTACATAATTAAATGATTAATGTAAGGAATAATGAATTAAGAGGGATCTCACAGTTCCCTACAAACCTCAACAAAATGGGGTTATGGAAATGAATAACCAAATAGTCGTGGAGGAATTCAAAGCCATGATACATGATCAGATTCTACCAATGTTCTTATGGGAAGAAGCATCTAGAAAAACTATTTATGTACAAAACAAAGTCCCTCATAAAATATTGAAGAACATCATTCCAAAAGAAGCCTTCATAGGAGTGAATCCAAAATTTGGCCACCTTTGTATCATTGGTTTCCCAGTGTACATACATGTGCCCAAGGATAAAAGGATGAAACTAGAAACCTTAGGCAAGAAGGAAACATTCATGGGATACACTGAGTCCTCAAAGTCCTATAGAATATACATCCCGAGATCAAGGTAGAGCGAAGTCAATAGGGATGTGACCTTGGAAGAAGAGATGGTTATCTGAAAAGGAAGAGAATTTGATATGGAGATTGATGATGATGAAGAGATGAAATCATCTCCCTCTCTAGAAGTTAAGAGGGAGTCTAAAGAAAAGAATGATCGAATCAATCCCATTGATCCAGTTGAGCTAGTTGATGCTCCCACAAATATGGAAGTAAGCCAAAAATTACTTAGATGGGAACAGCAGACATTGCGAGATGGAGAGGGGCACAAATCTCCACACAGAATCCATCAGGAAATAAAAATACCTCAAATGTTCTCGAATTATGTATCATTGATGAGTTATATCATTGACTCTAATCCTACCACATATGAATAAGCATCCAGACTCCAAGTTTGGAAGGATTCCATGATGGAGGCGTTCCAATATATCATGAATAATGATGTATGTGAGGTTGTACTGAGACCTGAGGGAAATTCAGTAGTGGCCTCCAAATGGATTTTCAATATTAAACACTGAGCATATGGTAGCATGAAAAAACACAAGGCCATATTTGTTGCTAGCATATTCTCTCATAAAGAGGGAATTGACTATGATGAAATTTTTTCTCATTTGGCTCGATATACTTCCATTAGAACCATCATTGCTATTGCTTCAGCTATCAAATGGGAATAAAGACCTCCTTCCTCAATGGTATTATTGTGGAAGCAGTTTACATTGAACAACCAGAAGGGCTTATTGTCCATGAGAAAATATTCTCATGTATGTAAATTGAAAAGGATTTATTTGGACTCAATCAAGCACCTTGTGCTTGTTATGGACGAATAGACATATACTTGGTAAACTTGGGATTCACCATGAGTGATGCAGATCCTAATCTTTACTACAAGATTGTGGATGATGAGACATTGATTTTGGTCTTGTATGTGGACAACTTGTTCCTCACTAGAAATGAGAAACTAATTGGATGGTGTAAGAAGAAGCTTTCCTATGAGTTTGAAACGAAGGAAGTAAGATTGATGCATTACTTCTTGGGATTAGAAGTATGGTAGAGGAAAAACAAAATTTTTTGAAGTTAAGGAAAACACGCCATTGATATTTAGAAGAGATTTGGGATGTTGGACTACAAGTCCATGGCTACCCTAATGGCTACCAATTTCAAGAAGTTGAAGGAATCTACTTCAAATTATGATACGATTGGTCCCACCATGTATCACTAGTTGATCAGATCTCTAATGTATATGAAAATACCAGACCGTATATAGGTTTTGATGTGAATACTCTGAGCCAATTTATAAGTGATCTGAGGCAGATTGTTTGGGTTTTTACAAAACATGTTCTTAGATACTTGCATGGAACTATGGGATATGGTCTAAGATATTATTTAGGATGTTTGATATGATATTGCAAGTTTTTTCTAACTCAGATTGGGATGGATGTGTTGCATATAGGAAGAGTACTTCTTTGTGTTTCTTTAGTTTGGGATCTGCAGTGATTTCTTAGTGTACCAGGAGGGATACCTCAGTATCACTTAGCATCGTAGAGGAAGAGTATATGGCTTCCAATCAATATTCTTGAGAATCAATATGGATTTCAAAACTCCTTGCTAGATTATTTGGTCAGATTCCAGGCCCCAAATGTGATTCACTATGATAATTAGAGTTGTATTACAGTGAATAATGTATTTCACGATAAGACAAAGCATATAGAGATTCAATATCATGACATTCATGATATGGTGGAGCAAGGTGTGGTGTATTTACAGTATGTTCCGATAGATTACCAAACTGACGATATTCATGCCAAGCCTCTTCTCATGACAAAGTTTGAATAGTTTCACAGAAGACTTGGAGTAGAAGAAAATGCATCCCTCGTGGAAAGGGAAAGTCAAGACTAATATTTTTTTATGTTGGTGCCTCTACTTGTTATGAATCTTAGCCTCGTATGGGAGAAATCCTATTTTCATTGTGAGATAGATAAGTAACAAATGGTCGTGTACACTGGCATATTTTGATTCTCAATCTAGTGTTCTTTGGAAAATTCCCACCATCTCTTGAGATGAACTGGAAGTAGATGGTCATGTACACTGGTGGCCTCTACTCATCCTAGTTCTCAACGTGGTATGGGAGAAATAACATCGGCATATGGAGACAGGTAGGACATAGATGGTCGTATGCACTGGTGACCATTATACGTTTTGATTCTCAATTTAGTGTTCTTTGGAGTATTCCCACCATCTCTTGAGATGATATGGTAGTAGATGGTTGTGTAAATCGGTGACCTCTATTGGTCCTAGTTCTTAACCTAGTGTTTTTGGAGAATCCCCACCAACCCTGGTTCCCAACTTTGTGTAGAATAATTCCCACCAACAATTGAGATGAAATTATAGTAGATGGTCGTGTAAAGCATGTGTTGGTTCTCAAGTAGAGATGAAATTATAGTAGATGATATGTTTATTGTTGTACTCTCCAACAAACTGTGTGGACTTACAGAGCTAATAAATCTACCATTGGACTGAGTGGATCATATTTTTTATGACACCTCTCGACAGATGAAGATAGTGTTGATAGCCTTTAGTATGTATAGAGATTATCGAGACAAATGAGATGTACAGAAGAGACCCAAATGTCCATGATGATGATGATGAGCAAATATGAAGAATACCTTCCTTGTTGAGAGGGATTATTGGAATTTGTACAACTTTGAAATTTATTCTTATTGTGCTTGTATTGTATTTCCTTGTACCTCCTACGAGATATTATGCTTATGTACTTAATCAATGTAAACCCTTGGGAAAGAATACACAAGAAAAGAATAAAAATAAGCATAATTTGTATTTCTCCAAGGTATGTCATCCCCAATCAAACTATCAAGTCGTCCCTGGTAATTTCTCACTTGGAAAATTAGTATAAATAGGACGCATCCCTCCTCATTCATTCATTCACTCACCGCAATTTTCTCCGTCATAAAAGGTGCGCTACTGCAGTTAAGGAGATTTTTTCCTGGGGTTATATCTTAGACATACATTTTCTCTCTCTTTCTTCTTCTCTTTTCTCTCAGGAGCCATAATCTCTATACGAAGGTCTGCTGGGTTTTTTCCCGATTTGGTTTCCCATTATAAATTCTTGTGTTCTTTGTTTGTGTTCTTTGTATTTGTCCTAGAGATCCTATTATTTATTTGCAATTAAGTTATATTTATATAATCTTGTAAAAACTAACAATCTCCATCCAAGTGTCACCAAGTAGATCTCCTCAATGGTGATGTCGAAATTATGTGATGGTCTTCTTCTAGTTTAGGGAGAATTTAAAAATAGTAATGGCGTGAGTATGATATGCAAATTGAAATTGTGTGTGGGATGATGATACTTAAGGACTTTTTATGGGAACAAGAGTGGTCAAAAGAAGGATCTAGATTCAACGTAAACATTCTCCATTTCCTTGAATTCTTAGTGGAGAAATGAGAGTTTTGTAACCTAGGGTCGTAGCTAATTTTAGACCTTTTCAAGGTATTTGTCTACTTTTGGCCCCTTATTCATTAGGGAAGTGGGAAACAACAATTTTCACTTCAAAAGTAACTTTTTGGGACTAGGTCATGACTTTTTGGGGAAAGCCTCAGACTTAGGTTGTCGATTTCGAGGTAAAATCAATGACTCCTTTCTGATTAGTCAACTTCTTAGTTTGACTTAATTTCATTTTTGTTCATTTTATTGGTTCCTCAAGTTATATGGATGAAATGAGATGGGAAAATGCTGCTAATAAGGAAAAATGATGATGCATAAGGATGATGAAGTTGATGACATGGAAGTTGAGCTAATTTTTCTAGTTAACAAATAGAAATCTTAGTTGACTCAACAAGAGAGAGCTCCCATTTGACTCAATGGGAGATAAGATGGTCAATTTAGGATGAAACATAGTTGTTTTGGCTTCCAAATTTTCAATAATAATCATACATATGTGTTGGACTACATGTCTTTTCTATATCACCTATTCGATCTTTTAGTACAACGAGAGGTATTATACCGTCAAAATTGAGTATTCATTCACTAATATAATGGGCCAGTGTGACATAACAAGGGTTATCCTTCAACCCTTGACATCTTGAACAACCAAATTCTTTATGTGTTTCATAAAAGATATACATCTCACAAAGATGCACCATTGACTTTGGATTGTTTTTGGAAGATGGCATGTTAGAATTAATAGGGTAAAGTAGCTTTCCATTTTTTATCTACCTACTACCTATGGTATCTTTCTCCTAATAAGAGCTTGGCTCATATTTTGAATGGTGGAATATCTTGTATATTCGAACTTGATCCAGAATCAAGATCCTACAAAATTCAATGCATATTTACTTACATGCACAAGCATAAATAACATAAATTCAATTAGATTATCAAAATATAATTAAAATGTAAGCTCACTGCAAATGGTGTGAACTAGAATGGAAATTTTATATTATAAGGTTTCCACACTCATTTGAGAGAAGTCAACAACCAATACATGTCTACATTTTTTAATAAATTTTGTGAAGCATATAATAATCTAAATTTAAAAAGAATTATAAACCCTTTTTTAAGTATATGTTGTGTGTTTAAGCAGCATATCCATCCTATGGACTATTTTAATTTTAGGTTGTATCATGTTAACATCAAACATAAATTCATATGGCTACTAAATAATAATAGTGTGTTTTTTTAAAGTATCAAACTAGTGTGTTAATAATAATAAAATGCACAGGTACACGTTTAAAATATGTGCATTTAATAAAAACATACACAAAAACATTGGCAAAAGAAATTATCTCCAAAGATATAATAGAGGAATATTTCATTTCCATTTTTCAATTTAAAATAATGTGGTGTATTCGAGGATAAATCACTGAAGCACTTTTTCCAATAAAGCGCGATGGAAATGGAAAATGAAAAAAATGTGTTTGTTTTATTAATGTACTGAAATATAAAGCGCAAGTAAACGAGTGAGAATTTTATTTTTCAAAATTGAGTTTTAAAATATGTATATGTGTTTATAATAGCAACCCATTGAGTATCTCAATATTTTTCAAAGATTTCAAGAGAGAGTTTTACAAGATATATTACCGAGAAATACTTTGGAGTGGCCAAATTTGTTTGAAGGGACAATTTTGTAAGGTATTGTAGATCCCACACAATTTTACATAACATAAATTATATTTTACATAACATAAATTCTAGGTATTTGGTTTTTCCATAATGATTTTTAAAAAATTGAATATATTTTGAACTGACTACTATTTACAATGCCAAGAGGTTATGAACCCTTGTGGAATCTAAGGTTGGAAGGAACAACCTTGTTCTCTAGCAATCTGGTTGGATATTATATAAGTTTTTTTTTTTTAAATTTATTATTTTCCTTAATCTTTAAGTTATAGATATTATTGATTTGTATGATTAACACTCTATATACAAAAGTGTAGAGGAGTATTGTCTAGGATGTGCTTACTTATTGTATATTCTAAATCTTTTACTATTTACTCTCAAAATTAAACTGTTGAGTTTTCTATACCAGAAATTAGAAATTGGAGTTGTTACTTAGAGTTCTAGAAATTATTATAGTGTTTATTCTACTTATCATTAAGATATTTAAGTTATTATTTATATTCTGAATATGTGTTCAAATATTATTCAATAGAGTATTCATGAAAACTTCAAATTAAAAAACAAACAAACAAACAAATGATTATCATCAAGTGATGTAGTAGTGATAGGTTCGGTGAATTAGTCATGTTAAATGTATGAATGCATCATTTATATGTGTTGCTTATATGAATAGGTTAGGTGTGCTACTTATGTGCACATGTTAGGTGTGTAGGTTAGTGATATTTTTTATGTGTGAGAACTTAGTGTCTCTTTCATCTTCCTCATTTTGTGTATATTTTTACAATTCAATAAATTTGCATGAGCCTAGTGCATAAAATAGGTGTGATGATTAGATTAAAGGAATATCATATACTCATAAATTATATTAACAAAAATGAAAAATGAAATAAAAAATTATGTTAGTTTTGATTATAAAAATTATAATCAAAACTACTTATAAAAATTTCATAATTTGAACAGTTAAAAAGTTTTAAATTGCCTTGTATTTCCTTTAAATTTTGATCGGTAAAATTTGTTTATAATCCTTAAATGGAAAAATGAAATCATCCAAAGCTAAGTAGGACATGTCCAAACGAAGTGTCAACAAAATAAGGAATTTCAGTCATTATGACGGGAATAATAAGAATGGTATCCGCATTCGAGCATTTGCGCAAATCCGTTCTTTCTTTTAAAAACAAAATTTAATGCCCAGTTTGTTAGTAGCTGGTTATGCTACTAGTTCTTGTTGTATGTCAGTAGTAGGTAGTTTGATGTTAATGTATTGTTGGGTTGTTGATAGTGCTAGTGACCACCTATTTGGGTCCTGTTTATTTACTGTTGATGTACACAACTCTTTTGATTCAATAGAATACCAAGGAGTGCTTTTTTCGTCTGAAGAAAAAAGCAAAATTTAATAACAAATTATTGTTCAATATTGAAATGTTCCAACCATACATATAAGTCTATGAAAAGCATCTCTAAAAATATCGAAATACAGGATTTGAGGCCACGAAATTCAACCATAGGGTGTTGACAATTGTTCAAAAAAAAAATCCAATTCAACAGAACATACATAATGATATGAAAAATATATATATATATATAATCATAAAATTGAGATCATATATCTATAATATCATATCATATTCTATAATTCCAATTAAGGAGTGCTCTTATGAGCTTGTTGTCAATATTGAAAAATTGCAATTAAAGAGTATTTTTATCAGCTTATTTAATTGTTATATCGATAGGTGTTTATGTTTCAGAGTTTGGGGTGGAGTAGTAAGTATGTTTTTTTAAGATTGTAAGAGGATGAGGCAAGTGTATTGTCCAAATTGATTTTATGGGCATTGTTCCAAATTCAAAATAAGTAAATATATATATATATATATATATATATATAAAATAATATAAAAAAACTAGTAGTTAATGCATGAATAACTCATAGCTATTCATGGATAACACGCAGTGACATACAACTTGTTTAACTAGAAGAAGGTGGGTGATGACAAGTAGCTAAGGCATAGACAACATATGATTACAACTATGCATGGATAACAAGTAATATATAACTTGTTCATGGAACATAATTTGTGCCTTATCAATGTTCACCAGCCACACGTTGAGTGCTTGTGCTAGTATAACCTACTTCAAGAGATGGACTAGAAAAGACAATTTCTCGCTTCTTGAATTGGTCGTCGATTGCTCTGCCTTGATTTGAAAATATGTTACCCTAAATGTAAGTGTAATTTGACCTCAACATACAGGTGCATTTCAATTTAGTTGTTAAAGGAAGGCTCATGTACATATATGATTATGGATGAATATTTGATGTCAATGATCCAGATGGGTATAGTTGGCCACCCACCTATTCCACCGGCTCAAAACAGTTTCTCATGTTGACAATTTTCTACGGTTTTTCGAGTCCCAAACTTTTGTGGTCATTTTGAGGCCCTAAACGACGTCTTTTGGCGATTCAGGGGGGCAAGAGGTTTCTTTTGGCATGCATTTGGCCCCAATCGAAAGTTATAAATCTCAAATAGACCTTTCCAATAGGCTAACGAGCACCCCAAATGGAGATCATATGCAAAAGTATGACCCCGAGAAGTTGACTGTTCAACTAACCACCTTGGAGCCACAAACTTTATGATGATTAATCTCCTAGGGTTAGGTTTAGGGTTTTATGTCTCTCCAAAGATTTATAATTAAAGGCCCTTTGGCCTCCTATTGTATTCAGCTTGTCACGAGTGAGCGTAGCCACCACATCTCTTCTTAGAGATACAACTACCACTATTCTAGCTACTTTTGTTTTACAGTCTGTTCAGTTTCATTCATTTAATAGAATATGGGTTTACTATATTAATGTGTTTATCCCCATATATATATGCATGTGAATATATATACATATATACTATTTCATTTCGTTCTCATATCAATCTAGATCAGTCTAAGTTCACAACTTTAATAGAAAAAATTTCATGTAAAATTAATATCATATAATGACGTGCTTAAAAATTTAAAGGATAATTTAATACATTAGAAGGTATTAAACGGGTGAAAAATTGTTTTAAAATAAATTGTGGGTAACATTATTTTTTTATAATTTGTTTTGGAAAAAAAACCAAAAAAAAATCCATGCAAAGTAGAGTGGGATTTAGGAAACCATAACATTAGAGTAGAGGAAATTTATTCAATCATAATCTTAAAGATTTAAATGCTTTCGTGAAAAGGAGAACTCTCCATATTGGCTTTTGATTACATAAGCATTTAGTTGAATAACCTTCCTTTATAAGCAAGTATTTGCAGGTTTGGAGATAGAGATTTGCATAGATATTGAATTTTGAAGGATACGATTCCTTTTCTAAATAAAATTATATAGAATTATTTCTTTATTAAAAGCATTTGCATAAAGATAGAATTTATAAAATATGATTTCTTTTCTAAATGAAATCATGATGAGATTAAAAGTAAGAGGCGATCTTGTATATCTATACATCTTGAAAATGGTAGTGATGGAGCATTATCTTCATTTATATTAATAAATAATAGAGTATTTCTATTAATAAATAACAGAGTATTGTTTTCATTTTTACTTAGAAATTGGAATAATCAATAAATTAGAAATAAGAAGTAATTAACCTTGAGTTAACAATTTAGGTATTTTTTTCCAATGTTTTTTAATTTAAAATCAAATTAAAATTATATCTTAAAAAGATAAAAGAATAATACCAATCTAATCTTTATAAAATTTCTCAATAATTCACCATTAAAAAAAATTTAACAACGAATGTCATGCTTCCCAGAAAACATGATTTTTTATTCATAACTCAATGTGTGTCCAAGTACATTACGATGAACAATATTTCTATAATATATATCATGTACATATGAAACCAAAATATTTTCTAAAATAAAAATATAAAAATATCATAAAAATTAGGATATTTATAAAATTTGTTTAAAAGGTATTATCAATAAACTAATGAAAACTAGAAACAAAATTATACATATTTTTATTATCTCAATAATAGATGTGCAGAGAGAATGTCTCTTTCAAGGTGCATATGGAAAAGATCTTTTACGTACTCCCTATGATTTGTTAAGTGTGTGGACCATAAGTCCTCAACTACTAGAGTTGTAGGCTAATCATCTCTAGAGGATGGATAAACATTGAAGACCATGATACCACACCACCTACGTCTGACAACGCTGCCGTGGCAGACAAATGCATGGGGATTCATAGTAAAGTCATACAAACTTATAAGGGTGAACCCTTGCAATAACCTTTATTTCAAATGACCAGAAGTTTAGCAATGGCAAATGGTTCCATATATTGTTTAATCTGTGAAATATATAATCCAAAAGGATAAATATATCTTAACCCTAAATCTAATAAGTAAATAAAAAGAATCAATATTTAAGAATCATTACATTGAAATTAATTAAGTTAAATTATTTTGTTTTTTAATTTTAATTTAATTTAAGAGTTAAAATATATATATATAAAACATTATAATATTTAATTCACATAAATAATTAAAAAAGTTACTCTGGATGCGGGTGACACACAGGCCATCCACAAGAGACACTTGGCGCACAAGACACATGGTGTAGGCACGCGAAATGAGGTGACCGACGGCACGATTGAATTGAATGCGAAGGAGGGTG
The DNA here is from genome assembly GCA_001517045.1 of Pseudotsuga menziesii. NCBI lineage: Eukaryota > Viridiplantae > Streptophyta > Pinopsida > Pinales > Pinaceae > Pseudotsuga > Pseudotsuga menziesii. Next base: position 26,672 of record LPNX010466832.1, on the reverse strand, counting down.
GAACGCTTGCCAACCCTACAAGTAATTGTTCGGTCATTTCTCGTCTGAACTGTAACACTGTGGATTTAATTCCTATACGTGTCAATACAGACCTCCATGATGGCAACACTTCGAACTATGAGATCCACTAGCCTCATCCCTATAGGAATTTCCATTGTTTTGCATCTACTCTACGCTCACTCTGATGTGAGCCTACACACTAATTCAAAGAAGACGATGCCTCGACAACGAGCTACCCCACATAGAGGTAGCATAGGAAGAGGAGGTGGTCATCGAAAGGCCACCATTCGGGACACTAATGTGTTTGTTGACCAGGTTTCCATGCCAGTCAAATGTTTAATTGATGAATGGCAGTCCAAGGCAGTCTCGGACTATCTAGCATCTGGGAAAAGTGGGGGGAAAATCAACCATTACTAGATGATGAAGAACATGTTGGGACTGTTACTAGAAGACATGACGGTAAAATGGAACGAAGCCAGAGATGTGGCCCAAGGTCTGCGCACCTGTATCACACAAGTTGACACACAATTAAAATCCCTCGAAGCCAATTTCAACTTGAGGCATTAATTGATGTTTCCAAACACTATAAATGTGGATGATAATGGAGGCATGAACCAGTGCGAGAAAGGTGGTAAATCCTCAGTCGCTGCTGCGAATTCTCCGGGACCGCTGCATGAATAGAGGGGTATGGCAAGAAGTGATATGCTTGTAAAATGCGGTCGTGAGACTCCAACCGATGCCAAGCCACTCTGCCGATACAGGAGAATAGACATCCTGACCCAATGGACAATTATGGACCTTGTCCACTTCTGGAAGAGACACCAGACTTCCATGCGAGAGATGCAACATCGTAGATGCCCTGGTTTCCTTTGTGATTTCCATCTTCTTTGGGTTTCCTTGCTATTAAAATGTGTAATTTTCAAGCTTGTCTATAGTTAGTTTAAGTTGTAGTATGTCTGTTAAAGTTTCTAGCTACAGAAAGAGAAGACGTATATACTTCTATGAAATCCCAAACTACAGTATTTTGATAGATTGGACAGGTGGTTTGTTAGTCTAAGACCCCCATAGAAAGTTTCTTTTTGTTGCTCTATACATTTCTTTGTTACCATGAATATAAATTTCAGTGCTCCTTACAAAAAACAAAATTAAAAAAACTAATTATATTGATTTCATCTTAAACCTAGGTATATGAAATGTTAAGAGAGATCAAATATCTTGAAATGAATATATTTAAGGTATATTCTTGTATTCTTGGATGCGGGTCTGCGATAGGATGACGACAGTGTGAAAGGAGGAGGCAGGGCATGTGCTAGGGCAGATGACATCCCCTCCCCCACATCACCGCACATTTAAAATCACTTCGACGATCCCTGCAGCTGCATTGAAAGACATTTTATGCATGTCAATCGGATCTCATTCTGCAACTAGGATATGGACAGCTCTCGCTATGGATAGATTTAGTACCATCATGTCACTAGAGACTCCTCGACCATGCTGTTTTGTACTTGGCTTAGCCACCAGGGAACTTTTCATTGCCAGGGAAGAAACTATATCAGACGGTAGCAGTGGGCGCAGAAGTTTAACAACTCCATTGTGCAGAGGTTTGCTCTCCATCATAGGCATTACCGCATGAGTCTGGCATATTGGGAGATCACCACTAGAGAGAATGGGACAAAGTTCCAGCGCTCCAGCTTGGCATGTTTCTTTCTCATTCAACTCATCATGGATTCACAAGGGAGCGATGCAAATAACATCCACTCGAAATATCTCTTCCCCAAAGAAACCCCGGAGCACATCTTCAACTGCATTTTAGCCATGGAGAATGAAATCTTTGGGGAATTTTGACTTAGGATTGGCCATATCAAACTACTACTGCCGTCTAAAGTTTATTCTCTCTAGAGTCAAAGTCATGAAGGAAAGGGAGAGTTTTGGCGATCTTGTGAAGATTGTTGTTAGCACCTTCAAGGAAGACGTTGAGAAAAGCCTGGTGCACATGAGAGATCTCATGCAACTCTCAAAACCACCCTTTTATTGCGCCAACAAGGGCATTAATGAAGCTGGAACCAACAACGCCAATGAGGACGAAGCTCAATCCATTAGGAAGGCCTAGACTCTTCTCTTTGTTACTTGCTCTGCTCTTTCTTGCTTGGTTCATGATTGTGCTTTGTTCATGGTTTACTTCCGTATCTCTCTTTCCTCTAAACTTTATAGGTGTGTGAGGCTGCCATTGTTTAAAGGTTGGGCAGCTTTCACAATGCTTAGACACTCGGTTTCGTCTCTTATGTATATCTTCCTTTTTTGGTTTCATGACAAGTGTGTGACTCCATGTTTTTTTAATGTGTAAAAAACTTACACCTTAATAAATTTGATCCCTTCCTATGCTTAATAAATTCAGCTTAAGATAAAAGATTTATAATTTTTTTTTTTGAAATCTGATATATACTTAATAAAATTTGATAAAATTTACAGCTTCTACAACATAGAAATCCAAACCCAAAATAAATAAAAGAAGACACTTAGAATTCACCACGGATATAACCACACCTATAATTTTACCAACTCCATAGATATATATACCGTCGTTTCCCTTGTTTACATCTTAACAGAAAACACGGACAGAGAAATTGAAAGTCTCCAAGTCTCATATTCATTACATTTCCTAAATAAAACCGAAGCACAACAGTACAGTGTTCTGTCAATATCATACGATAGAACAAATAATATTTTAAACTTCAAAATGCAGGGATCATAGCATCTACAGGCTCTGGAGGAATTCTTCCATGATTGCCCCCATTTATGCTCTGGACCTCTGGAGGAATTCTTCCATGATTGCCCCCATTTATGCTCTGGACCAAACATTAAAAGGATTGAGACCCCATGGAGTTAGTATTGAAGAATAAAATATATCTTAAAATATTGGATCATACAGAAATATAAATTCTCCACAGAAAGCAACTGCCAGATATTATTATTATAGCTGAAAATCAAGAAAGCAACGCAAACATCCCATATTCTAGGTTTCATGTGGATCCATTAAGACCTTCTCAGCTTTCAAGGATCTGTTTGAACGCCTGCAGAAGCAAGCCCTGTGCAGTGAGCTGGGGTAAATGGCCCTCTGCATCAAGTATGTTAACTGAATTAATCTTCCCTCCAAGTCTTTCTTGCATGTAGTATGGTACAGCAATGGGAGCAGCTATGTCCTTACTAGTCTGGATAATGCTACACGAGGTCTTTACATCACATAATATGCTTCTCATATCACTCTCAAAGATGGCCTTGGCCACTGCAAATGCAATTTCAGGATTCATATTCATCATTGTTGTGCTGAATTCTTTCACTACAGAGGGCTCATCGACACCAACTGCCAGAGGGGCAAAACGGGAAACCCACGCTGCGTAGTCAGATTTCATAGCAAAATATAGACCATCAACTTCTGCACGCTCGAAACCGCCATGGTAAGATTCATCATTCAAATACCTGCAGAAATAGGTTCCCGGGTAGATATCAGATGAAGTAGTCATTTGGTTATAAACCAGATATGCAGCACAGCACTGAGGAATTTCATACCTTGGCGAAGCGCAGAGCAAGATTAATCTTTCAAACAATTCCGGTCTTTTGATGGAGGCAAGACAGCCCACCATTCCAGAGACGGAATGACCAACATAGAAGCATTTCTGAACTTGAAGCTCATCCAAAATGGCAATAAGATCGGCTGCATAAGCAGAGAGTGAAGTATATCGATCGAAGTCGAAATGGTTGGGATCGACTTTGCCAGAGAATACCATATCGAAAACTATGACCTTATAATGAGGGACCAGGTATGGCAGAATATATTGCCATACCGATTGGTCTGCTCCAAATCCATGCGCAAGAACTACAATACGCTTGCCAGAGCCCATTACCTTTGCATTCAAGCAACCCAACAGTCCAGATTCCATGCCCATCTTACCAAGAATCTGATACAAAGAAAAAATAAAGACCTAAATATTTGTAAAAGCACAAACCTAGCAGTGCAGCTGATTAATTTATAGAATCGATCCTCCAGATACAGCAGCGTAGCTTGTTGAGTGTCTATGCACGTTTCATTTATAGCAATGAATCATTGTGCTCATGGTAAATGAGAACGATTATATTAATGCAGTCAAACTGTAAATAATTTAACAAAATCAACCTTATCCACGAGGTTTGAAAATATAGTTGTGGCCATTGGTCACATTCAAATTAAAATGAGTCTGGCATTATCCATTATCCCCACAAGTCTTCAGATTCCATATGTCTATACTTAAAATATCTATAAAGGAAAAAAAAGTCACCTATCTATACATAAATATCTATAAAGAAAAATTCACCTAGTAATAAGGCTACCTAACTATAAAATATAGTTTTGGCCATTGGTCACATTCAAATTATAATGAGTCTGGCATTATCCATTATCCCCACAAGTCTTCAGATTCCATATGTCTATACTTAAAATATGTATATAGGAAAAAAAAGTCACCTATCTATACATAAATATCTATAAAGAAAAAGTCACATAGTAATAAGGCTACCTAACTATAAAATAAATAAATAAGTAAACATCCAATTATTCCCCGCCAAAAATATAAGCAATCAAACTAAATGCCTATTTATCTATTACAAATTTAATGTTAAAAAAACATTTCAAAATTATGTAATCACAAATTATATATTCAACAAAGAAACAAATATATATATAATTTAAAATTTTATGATATTTAAGATATCGGTAATAATTATAAAATTTTATAATTATTTAAGATATTTATAATAATTATAAAGATATAATTCAAATCTATTTTGATGTGGAATTCAATAAATATCAAATATTGAAATATAGTTAGGTCTATATTTAGATGTATGATTGAGCAGAATACAATAAGTATTAAATATAATTATTTGACTTGTTTTAAAATATTATCTTTATGTTTAAAAGCTTAAAGATGAGTATCTTTAAGTGGCCATAGTTTTGGGAGACATAGAAACTAAGTTGCTATACCTCAATAGCCTAGATAGCCTAGCTCTACTAAGTTGTGCCTAGTTTTGGGGATGATGATAATAAGATAATTAACTTCTAATGACACAAAATTTGGTTTCAATACATCTCTTCTAAACATATTGCAATTGTAAATTAAAACTTTAAATATAATCATTACAATGATAATTTTATTACAGTACAAACCTTGCCCAACCTTATATTTCATCAAAATTATAGTAACTTAGAAATGCTCCTCTTTAAACTTTTTAAACATAAAAATAATAAAATAATCAATAAAAAAACTTAAAACTTCATAACCAATATTAATTATTGTATTATTTATTTTAATAATCCAGTTATAAGATAACATTTTAATATTTTAACTCGACATATTTTTGTCTAAAATAAATATTAATATTATGTTTTCCAAATCTAATATTCAAAAAATTAAAATTAAAATTATTTATTTATTTTAAATAATTAACATTTTACCTAACATTTTAGTTGGTCTATCATTGTCTTCATCATAGAAAAATTAAAAACAATAGTCAAAGACATACCACCTTTTTTCAGATACACCAACCATGTTTGGTGTAATAGTGTGAATGGATATCTTATTTTTGTTAAAATATAGAAACCAATTTTATCCAATACTAACTGTATTAAGAGTATAAGAGAAAGACAAAATGGTTATAAATTAACTGTATTAAGAGCATAAGAGAAAGACAAAATGGTTATAAATAATATTGAAATTTGACAAAATTCATTAATGTTTTAATATTTTTATTCTTCTTTAATTTACATTAATGTAAATTAATAATTCAAAAAATTATAAATTATGTTTTTTTAAATAAATATTTATAATTTTGTTTGCAAATATCCAAAATAAAATAAATTGATATCACATTGTTTCTATTTTTCTAAATCTAAATTAAATAATTATATATCTTCAATCAATAATATGTATAAAAAAATATTTTGAAAACAGTAAGATAAAATATTAAATAAACTCAAATTATAATAAAAAATTAATTACCTTCACAAACATATTTTTAATTAAAAAAAAGTATTTTTTTTAATTAATAGAAAAAGAGTTTTTTTTTAAATAGTTATTTTATTTAATTAGCTAAAATTAAAAAACATTAAGAAAAATCTTTTTGTTTTATTAATTAGTTAAAAAAAACATTAATAAAAATATTTTAAGTGATTAGTTAAAAATAAAGGATAACTAAACTAAATCAAAAGATCAACTACATTCAAATTTATTTTAACTTCATTGTTTATATATATATATATATATATATATATATATATAATAAAACCAATAGTGACATTTATCATAGTTTTACCACAACCCTCTTTTATTCTATTAACAAGTTCTCAATTGAAGTTTTAAGTAATAAAAGAAATAACAAAAAGAACCATTGGTATGATAAGATTGTAAAATTGCTAGTAGAGAAATTAAGGAAGCTCTTGATGAGTCTCTTAAATTTGACAAGATAAACATTTACAAAGCCCTAACTAAAAGGAAAAAAATGCAGTATATTCGTAAAAGACAAGAAAATCTCTTACACCTCTCTAAGGTGGCTCCTAAGAAAGGAGGCAAATTGTAACTAGAAAAGCAAAAGATAATAATATAATTTCTTTACATAACTAGAATTCTTATCTTAAAAAGATTTATGAATCCCCTAATGGCACAGATAACTTTCAAACCCTGCTCAAAACGGAAGAAGTTTTCTCTTTGGAAGACATAGATTTTGGGGTTAAGCATCTCGAAAATGGGAAAGCTAAGGACGTCAAAGGTTACCATGAAAAATATTACAAATTGGAGGTCTTGTCCTCAACCCTCACATCCACAAGCTTTTCAATCAAGCAGTCAAGCAAGGGTTCCCTAAACCTTGGACTCAAAGCCTCATTACCCCTATTTTTAAAAGTGGGGATACAAATAACCCATCTAACTATCGGACAATTATGGTTAGCCCTCTCTTAGCCAAGTTGTATGGTATTATTTTGGAAAAGAAGATTAGCATATGGCTTGAAAGTGAAGGTAAGCGAGCTAAAGGCCAAGCGGGTTTTAGAAGGAAACATTCAACAACATACCACCTTGTTACGCTTAGGATAATTGTGGAGGAATGTCGTAATGATAAATCCAATCTCTTTTGTTGCTTTGTGGACTTTAGAAATGATTTCAATATGGTACCTAGAAATAACCTATGGAATATATTCGAAGAGCTAAAGGTTCCTTTTGAGTTGAGAGCCACCGCAATAAGGTTATATGAGAATGTCATTTCCAAGTTTAAGACCAATGAGGGATGGTTGAAAGCTATTAAGTGTAATATCGAAGGTAAACAAGGTTTCCCCCTCTCCCCACCCTTTTTGGCATTTACATAGATAAGCTAGAAGGTTGTTTAGAGGAAGCAGGTTGTGCTGGCATGACCTTAGCTGGAATAGTCATCATCTTTCTTCTCTATGCTGAAGATATTGTTCTTTTGGCAAGGTGTCTGTCTGATCTTGATAAGCAACTAAGACTTCTTAAGTATTTATTTGCTCTACCATGGGTATGACTGTTAACACTGACAAAACAAAAATTATGATTATCAAATCCAAAAAGGAAACTCACACTAATTTTGTGTATGACAATAGGAAATTGGAGGAGGTGTCTTCTTACAAATACCTAGGAATTGATATTCATCACAAGCTCAACTGAAACTATAGCATTAAGAAGAGGATTAATGGAGAGTGGAAAGCCTATTTTGACCTTGAAAATAATTGTAAAGCAGCAAACCTTGTGATGTGGGATAAAAAGAAGCACATCTTTGAAACTTTAGTCACTCCTATTATCTTGCATGGGTGTGAGGTTTGGGGTTGTAGCATCTCTAAAGAATCCTGGAGAAATATTGAGCAAATCCATAAGCATTTTATAATGTATAACCTCAAAATTAAAAGCAATATAGCTTACCCTATTCTCCTTTTAGAAGTGGGTCTTTCCCCTATCGAGAGCCTAGCTATCGCTAGGCTCTTATTGTACAAGCACAAAATCAATAACATGGACGACCATATACTTCCTAAGCTAGCTTTAAATTCCAGCCAAAGCCACCTAAGGCTCAAGCGAGGTTAGTATAAAGATACCAGGGCCTGGGCCTGGTTAAACCATTGGGAGATCGACGAAAATGTTGCATTGCAAAATATTAATAACAGTAAAAATATTATTACTTCTAAGTTTAAGGAGAAAATGTGGTGTCCGAATGATTTAGAGGCTAAAAGAAAATTAAGATATTATAAGGAGGTAATCAACCCTACTCTAGAAGATCAAAAGTATCTCTCTGTTTTAACTAGTTCAAAGAAAAAAATTAATATAGCCAAGATAAGAACGAACTCTCATGAGCTACATAGTGAAACAAGTCGTTGGGCAGTCCCTAAAACACCATGGGTGGAAAGGATCTCCCATCTTCGTGAAAATAAAAAACATTGAGGATGAAAATCACTTCCTCTTAGAATGCGCCACGTACACCCACACTAGATCTCAGTTTCATAATCTTTGTTGCAATCCCGACCTCCCTAGCCTTTTAACTTGTCAAAATTATAGTGAGCTCGGGACGCTTCTCTCCAAGCTCTTTGAGCATAGAATTGCAATTTTAAAACAAACTAAATAATTGGTTTCTTTAGGTTCAATAAACCACAAGAACGTTAACCATCATCATCATCGTTAACCATCATCATCATCATTATTAATATTTTAAAAATTTGTTTAAATAAACAATTTCTATTAAATGTAAAATAAAATTGATAAAAAATTAGGTGAAATATTTTTTTAATAAAATAAATTTTATTTAATATGTGTTAAATAAGAATTTATGAAAAGAATGTTCAACAATAATGAGAACATATATGTAGATAGTGGTGGTGTACAATATAAACCAGGTTTGGTATATTAAATTTTAACAGAAAAAATAAGAAATAAATTATTTTATTTGTTTTAAAATATTACTATTTTATTTAAAAAACAAAAAAAATATTTCCAATTCTTCATAATTTTGAGAAGATTTGAGAGATCAGTTTCTATATAGAATCATAATAATAGTAGTTATTAAATTTTCTAAAACTAATTTTAATAAATCAAACTTAACAAAAAGATATTTATTTAATTTTTCTAAAATTTTTTTTAAATAAACATTTATTTTTCTTTAAAATTTTATGGGTTTTTTTGGGTCATGATTGAAATATATATATATATATGGAAAAAGATTTTGACGACAGACTCCGGACGTGCATGTTAGCTTTGGGGATTCAACTTTCAAAGTAGAAAATTGCACTTTTTGTCCGACCACATTTCAGTTCAGACGTCTTCGTCTGTTGCTCTTCTCTTTTGTTCAGACAATCACAACTTCGGTTGATAAATCATGACTCATGGCAAACCATTATTGGAATTTGGTTAGGTACATTATTTACCAGCTACATTATTTAGGTACATTATTTACCAGCTGGACCATTGAAATCTTAAAAGCCAAGGCCTGTCTTATCTGCTGCCATGGCTTTTATTTTCATTGCACGGCATAGTCCATCTAAATCTTTTCTGTATGATGCCAGCTATGACAAGTACATGACGGAAGCTCACTCCAATGGAATTTAATTCCTTCTTTCTATGACCTTTCACCGACTACATGTGACTCGTTAGTCTGTTATTGAATGAATACTCTTTTTAGTCAAGGGTGGCCCATGTTTGGTATTGTGTGATACCCAAATGACAAAAGCCCATGCCATGCATTGACATTCTCGATGGTTAACATGAGTTGATTGAGAGGGTATAAAATATTTTACATGTAGTAGAGTACTAAATGCTGCTGCGACTGTATTGTGGACGGTTAGATCTCAACTTGTTTGAGATCCAATAACTCACAATACAGTCGTTATAGCATTTATTACTATGCTGCATGTTGAATATTGTTAACCCATTGAAAATGTAGATCTTTGGATAAAACTTTGACCTACTTATTTACTTAAGAATTTATATAACAACCTCTATCCAATTACTGAACTTGAAGAACTATCAAAGCAACCCTTTTCCTAACAACTCAACGGAATGTAGATGATTTATTTTTCATTAAATTTGGAAAAATATATTATTGTACATGTATTGATTTAGATGATCATTTATTTTTCATTAATTTTATTGTACATGAGTCGAATTTTATTGATAATAGTTTTTTTTATGGAAATAATAATTTATTAATTATATATTTATAATAATTTTATCAATATAATTCAAAATATAATTTATTTATTCAATCAATTTTTTATATTTTGAAATTTATTAATAATATTTTTTTATAAAAATAATATATTTATTAAATTTTATAATATATAATGATACATTTTTCAATATAATTGAAAATATTGTCTTATTTATTTTATATTGTAAAAGCTAAATGAATAGGCCATAAATAATATTGTTAATTATTAGGCACTCTAAATTGAGCCGACAACCAAATGATGTTATAAATAATTGTTTATATTGAAAGAAATAATTATTAGACATTCTGAAGTGAAGTGACAATAAGGTTACAACCAGTCTTGGAACTTGGAATTTGTCGTTTAAAAGAACTTTTTTTTTTCATTTTTACACATATTTGATATGCAAGTTTTTTATAAAGACGTCAATATTAATAGGTAAAAAAATAATTGAAATGTCAATTTGACGTATGTAAATTTTTTATAAAGATGTCAATATTAACAGGTAAAAAAATAGTTGAAATGTCAATTTGACGTTTATGAATTTAGATAACCTGTCAAAAATTTTAATACCTATGTTAACTACTAAAACTTAGCTAACAATCATTGGACATTGTGCAGGGTCATCTCTTGGGCTGCTCCTAATTTCCAATTAATTTTTAATACCTATGTTAACTACTGAAACTTAGTTAACAATCATTAGCAATTGTGCAGGGTCATCTCTTGGGTTGCTGTTAATTTCCAGTTAATTGAGGAACATATAAATGCTAGACTTCTCTATTTCCGTGTATATGTATTGTATTTATTTATATTTTGTGTTTCTAATTGTTTATCAGGGATGATTTTAGGGGCGAATTATAGCCCATTGGCGAATTTTAAGGGGTGCCCAAAAAAAGATGGGCGAATTTTTAATATTAAAATGGTTTTTTTTTTAATTTAATAAATTAGCCCATATTTTATTTTATATATAATTTCCCTTGACTAAATAGCCCGCGAGATTAACCTCTGAAAATTCATAAAACCTAATTTCGCCAACTCGTCGATGGGAAAATCATGACATTCGCCCCGATTTCTTCCGTAATGGAGGTGAAATCGCCAAAAATTTACAGTTTTGGAGGATAAATGAAGATGATTCGCCCAAATTTATGGTAGATAGGTTAAAAATTTGGTATTTCGCCCCTATTTATGGATTTTTGGGTAAATTTGTTTTAGTTCGTCCCTGATTTGCAGGCCCTGGATGTTCATGCATTGGGTATGGAGCAGCACAAGATTTGGGTCTGCTTTAGGTGAAAACGGATGGCACAAGTTCGCTACATCGATTTCCTTCGAGAGTTTTCCTTACAGGGTCAGCTAGGAGACTGGGTTCACGATCCGTGGATGGATAAGAAATTGACTTGCCTGAATTATATAGCAGTTGGAAGTGGATGGTCACAAAGATTGTTGTTCAAAGCTTCCTTTGGATACGGGAAATTTAGGAGGAAGAATGAACGATGATCAAATCTCATTTGTCATTTGATTGCACTTTACCCATTTAAGTTCAGGGACGATGCTCCGTGCAATTCACCCATGCTCAAATTCTCTCACTTCTTTGTGTTTTCCGAACCAAAGTGGTTTCTGCCCAAAATACCCTGTGGGGAATACCCTTTTCAGAACAACATTCATAGTGGATTCAAGGAAAAATACTAATAGATATCGGGCAACGAGGAGATATGGGAGTAGGACAGTGGTGTCGGCTATTACCAATGAAGAAGGCAGAGGCAAAAGAGGAAAGGAGTGGAAAGGAGTGTTTCCCATGGTGGGTGTTCAGGAGTTCATTGGAGAGAAGTTCTTCAGAATGGTGGCAGGGGCTGCTTCTGCCCTTGTTGGGCAATTCATTGCTTCTCCCCAAACTTTTCTTCATTCTTTGGATCCAAGAGTAAAGCAGGTGAGTTTCTGTTTTTTCCATTTGTTGATGTGATTTTCAGTTGGCACAGAATCAATAACAATATTGCAAACTTAGGAAATTGCTGTGAGGGTAGTTAAGATCATTAAGGCAATTTAGCTGGACATGACCTTTGTGTTGGATTGTTGATAGATTGTTAGCAATTAGAATTTCGCATCAAAACCATTCAAAATGCCCTTTTCAGAACAATTGGATTTTATAAATGTCAAATATTTCATTTCACGAGAAGATGGATGCAGAAGATGGCATATATTTTAAATCTTGCCATTAGGTCAACGCCACTTTCCCATTAATTTGTCTATTACAAATCCTTACTTAAACTATTGACGTTTTCATAGCTTGATAGATTTTGTGTTCCCATATTGTAGCTGTGTAGAGATGGTGTAAATACTTTCTACACAGCTACAATCCAAAAAAACACAATGGACAAATTCATACTTCTTTATCTCTTCTCTTCAATTTGGTTTCATTTAATACTTATAAATTCCCTTACTGTCCAGTAGGAGCATCTATTCTAAATTAGAGGAGAGGCATGGAAAAACAAAATACTGTTAGATACAAAAACTACCCGTTTGGTTATAGCCCAGAGGATATTATCAACAATGCTTCTAGAGTGAGGATGTAAGTAGGAGTTAGTGTTGCTTTTGGCAGTGAGTAGATAACTAGGTTATTGCAACAAAATAACCACATCTTGATTAGGAAACATCTTGTACGTGTAATTAATAGGGTGTTAGGCTTCCACACAGTAATTAAGGAATGGGGTCTTCTCCAAAACAATCCTTCTCGGACCATAGAAGGAATCTCAGGATTTATCTGTTGGAATGTCTTCTTGACATTTAATGTTCAGAATCTCTTCTCTCTTCTCTTTCCTCCTTAACAAACATATACATGATCTCTTGATTTGTGGATCTATAGTGGATCAGAGCTATATAGTATTTCATACAAGAGAAGGTTGCAATTTGTTTGGTAGAGGTAAAAAGGATAAACTTCAAGAAAGGTCAAGGTTAGGAATTTCTTGAGTAGTGGTAGAGAGGAGTAGATTTAAGAGAAAGCTTGGTGTTTTGCAAGGATTTTGTTCTTTTGAGATGTGGCAGTGGTGATGCCAACTAAGAAAGAGTTTGAGAAAGTGGTTAACTTGAAATACAAGGTTGATGCTTTGCAACAAGATTTAGCATAAAGTGCAGAATATGGGGATTGTGATGTTTTAAACACTTCTAATTTTTCTAAGCACGAGGAAGCACATTTGATATCTCAAAACTTGAGGGCAATGTAGATGTGTAGTAGATGAGTTACACTCACTAGGTTGATGGAATAGAGGGTTTATTTCCTATTTCATGGGAGATTTTTTACAGGTGGTAAAGTGTGAATATTGGACTTGGGACTATGAGCAACTCTTATTCAAAGAATTCTAATATATAAGAAACAAGATTAGTAACTTAGTAAGTGGTTGACTACAATGAATGTTTTACCACTTTGATCAGAATAATGAAAAGGGGACCTCAAATCGAGGTTATGAGATTTATTAATAGATTTAGTTTTTCATTTTTCCCACCCAAAAGGAAATGGGATTTATGAACCTAAAAACTATTGAGAAAACCTTGAGAATGAATTTAAAGGATGGAATAAAACTTATAAACGACAACAAGAGAAGGGATGATTGAATCAGATCCAGTGGAACTGTGGATAGATCAAGTTTAGGTACTTCTGGTAATTTGGATGAAAGTGAAACTTTTGAAGGTTTAGTGCCCCAGTCTTATTATCCTTGATTATAACTCAATGATGTGGAGGCCATTGTGATTTTGGAAGTGGAAGGAGAAGAGGACCTTTTATATGCATTGGATGTAGAGGAGATGATAGACATAGTCCGTGGGAGTGCATTGTGGGCATAAGTAGTAGACATGATAGAATAAGGACAAATCCAGTGAAACCCAACTTGAGAAGGAGGAACATATAGTTGATAAGATAAGATAGATAACATAATTTTATTTATGTCCACTAATGACCACAAAGTAGGTCAATAGGACTATTGGTTACAATGATGTCCGTGCATGTGGGAGGACCAAACGACCCACCTTTAAAAGAAATACAATGCAATAAGTAAAATAGAAGTAAAAGTGTACAAAGTGAGCTGGGCTGAAGTATGGGAGAACTCCCGAACCAGTCACAAAACCATAACCCTGCACAAGGGTGGAGAATTTCTGGTGGACAGGATCCCGGAGCCAAGTCGATTGAGGAAGGTCTAGTACTCTTAACATCTGAGGTTGAAAGAGGAAAACTGATGGAAGTGCAATAGTGTCTGTTGGCACGAATAGGAACTGGTGGGCGCATGGCGTATGGAGTGCTGTTGGTGAGGTCTGTAGGATCTTGTACGCCTCTCGGAGGGAGGTATGGTACGAAGCTGCCGCTGGGATCGTGTGGGTTGACATTCACAAATATTTATTGATCTGGAAATTGGATCAAAATCTCAGTTGGTACGTATCTTGGTGCCCCTGGAAGGTGGCATCACGTTGAAGAATGTCGTGATCCTCTGTGTGGTATCGGGTCTGGTGGGGGGATGAAAGACCCGTGCTTGAAACTTGAGAGCTTCCTGGATATAAAGTGCTAAACATCTCTGGTCGATGTATCTGAAGAAAGCGGCTAGAGTTTGAGGCCCCCTAAACAAACAATGGAATCGTTCTCTTATCTCATAGTATATAGGACATTTGAAGATAAAGTGCGAATCGATCTCCACTTCCTGTAGATGACAAAGCTTATAGATCCTATCTGATCTATCAATCTGGTGGTCTGTCTCTACCCGGAGTCTATGTGATCCTACTCCGAGTTGTCCGAGAGGGATCCGAAGAGCATGCAACCAATGATGGAACATGTATTGGGGTTGGACAATGAGCCTGTCTCTGAATTAGCAATTCAAATGACATGTTACTGTTTGTAGATCCAATAAGAGCAATAACATAGCTATCTATACACCACGATGTAGGCTCTGCTTCATTATTATTGATTAGGTGGCATTCCAAATTTAGTTAGTAGTGAGCATTTTTATTGTATCTCCTTTCGAAGTTCAGGTGAGAAATCTCATTAAAAAACGATCAAGGTTTATATATTACATTAGTGCTAGGTTTCTCTTATCATGGGTATGATACTATGATGGCTTACCATGAATGCCTCTAGGTTCTCATGCACTCTTGGGAACACCTTGGTAATATTTCATCGGTGTGGTTTGTTATGGGAGAACTAATACATATTCTTTTGGAAAAGATGGACATCAACACAATGTGCTGTCGATGAAAGAAGAGAAGGGTAACATATTATTACATAATGAGTGCAATTTTCTTATGGTAAAGAAACACAACAAAATAACCTTGAGCAAGTTGAACAGAAGGTTTAAGGTAGCAACCTTGCTTGCAAGTAGCAAGTCAAACGACAACAACAAGAAATAGACTTTCTTCATGGATATCAAGTTCCTTTTCACCTTCAAATGAAGCTCAATTGAAAAGAAGCATAAAACAATTTGTATTTATAAAAATTGTTGGCATTCCACATAAATAGGCTGCCAAAATAGAGTTGCAATTTTCTATTGTTGTAGAAACTTGGAGAAACTCCACATGGAGTAAGAATATTTGTATTTAGTCCTTGTACCTAGAGGTCTACAACAATTATCTTTGTAGCAAGAGGAAATTTGGTGGAGGAGCATGCACCCCCAAAATAGGGGAAGAGCACGAAAACCATAGTAGGATAAGATTGGATCAAAAGAAGAGTTGTTTAAACTTTTGACAAGAGAACATAATTAGCATTGCTGTTAGAGCGAGAATATAATTAGAAATTAATGTTGCCTTTAGCTGTGAGGATATAATTAGTATTTGCTAGGGCTAAATCTAGGCAATCTTACAAATTAGTAAGAATTTTATGTGTTATGGATGGGTGATTTAGTTTAGGTGTCAAGGGACATATTGTAAGGACTCGAGAATAGTTTTTTCTCAAGATATTTACTTTAGGATCATAGAAGGAATCTATGGTTTTATTCTTTCTAATTTGTTTTCAACTTTTAAGATTTATTGTTAATATTTTTTCTTTTGCATGCATTATTACACACCTACATCTCACGTTATAATATATGTATGTATTTTGCTAAGGAAGAATATCTATATCAACAAAACATCACCAACAGTTAGGTGTTACATATATCTATCTAACATAGAGTTTTTGATTTTTCTTTTCTTTTTTGGTTAAACCTTTAACCTTCTATCTTTGTGCATATTGCAAATTGTACCAAACATACTTCACAAATAAGAGCTAAACCATATGTAGAGTCTAGATAACTAATGTGGGTGCCCAATTTTAAACTAACATCACTTTTAAACAATGTTACATAAGAATGTGTTCTTGAGGGTAGGGGATTTGCTCTATCTTTCTCTCCATGCTCTTGGGACATGGTTACCCCAAGGGGGCACAATAGGGAACATCCTCTTAAAAAAATGAGATGCTCCCACACTCCCTTTTGACCAAAGTCCATCGTTTTGAGGGGAGAAAAAAAAAATTCTAAAGTAAACAATAAAATCAATGTCAACCTAATGCACAAGTAGACAAGGAGGAAGGACCTGATGAGGCACAACTTGGGTTGGTTGGTGTTCTATTGAGCATTCTTGAGAATGAAAATGATTTTGATTAGATGGTGACATTCCCATGGTTGGTCCTTATTCCTTCGTGCAGTTGGAAGTAGAGACTAGTGGTGCATTGCCTTGAGTAATAATGCTCATTTATCATATTGTGTTGAAATAGGTAGGAAATAGTAGAAGTGAAAACATAGATTCCAAGAACATTGGTGGTGTCAACAGACACTGTTAGCACTCAAGCACAATGAGAAAATCTCCATTACTAGATGATGATATAGATCGATCTAAGAGATCGTCTATATATTGGGTTATGTAGGTGACCAACCCTTAATAGATGTGACCACACACCCCATATAACTGTCCATAAAATGTGGATATAAAATGATAAAGAAAACTTTTGTCAACTACATGTACTAGTTTGTTGGTCGACTCCCTCTTCATGGTCAACTGCACATTTTGACAAGTTGAGGTTACACCAAGAACCATTGGTTCCACACCCCCTCACCTAAAACTTAGCTTGGAGGAAAATCAAATTACTTAACACCCCCCCCCCCTAATTTGATACGAACTACAAATGTTGATCACCAAAGAAATTGATCTAGCCAAGTACAGTAAGAAACACTACCACCTCTACAAATAACCATCATATTCCTCAATCCAAGGTATAATAATATTGCCAACCAAAAGTTTGAACATTTGTAACCTCAAGAATCTGTGCACCATTCTAACAAACAAGATAGATAAGACAAGACAAGATAATTTAATTAATGTCCAACAAATGACCATTGAAGTAGGTTAAAGGGACCGTTGGGTACAAAATGATGTCAATACCAAGTTGGAGCACTAAAAAAACTCTTATGAAAAGCAAGATGCACAAAGTAAAGTATTAATCTAATCTAAATCTCGGAAAACCAACTCCGAAGTGGAACGTTGATCCAAGAGAGAGATATACAAAGAGAATGGATCTAGAATCTATTGTACAAATGGTACAAGCTTGTTGTGGTATGCTAGTATTGTTCCCTGAGATGTTCTAGGCTGAATTTAGCACATGCCTGTTATCACTCAAAGTGTAGCTACCACCAAATGTATCCTATCTGGGATGGTAGAGGTAGGGTAGCTAGCCAAGTGACACTGCAAGGGCCTCGTCCACTACTATAGAAGGGTAGTTACACTAGATAGGCTCTTGCCATTTAGATCCATTTATAATCAAATATCAAGGGGGAGACCCTAATTATCCGGTGAAGGCTAATGACTCAAACAAGACACACAAACCAAATGAAACAAGATAAAATGACAATGCCTTGAATGGTGGAAACCCTAGATCTATGGAAATGCTAAGGGATCAAGGAATTAGGGTTTGGCTAAGGAGGCTTTAGCCATGCAAAATACTCAACCAAGAGATCCAATCCCAATAGTGAAGTTAAAATATTAGATCTAGAAGATCAAGTGCCTTAGAAAAATACCCAAATTGTGCCACCTAGGGTTTAGCCAATAAAATGTAAAATGGACACAAACTAGGGTTTGGTTAATGGAAGACACTTGATATTGATTGCTTGACACTAGATTTGACAATTTGAAAGGGTTCAAGCAATACTCAATTGACAGATCTGGAAAAATGACTGGAAAACCAAGGAGGGTGATTTGCCTAAAGGAGACAGGTGCTAGATAAAGGGATAAATGGAGTCATTTTTTGCTCAAACTTGGTTCCTAGAGGTTTCTAATTATTTCAGACTTGGGTTTTAAGTTTCAAACCAAAATAATTGCTGGATTTATCGGATATATAAAATGAGGGTTTTAATTTAGGGTTTTAAATGACAAATGGGTGAAAATATATAGATCAATACTTACCTTGTAGATCGTACCTGAAAATACTTGGGGCCACCTTATACATTGGTGATCCTTCCACATAGTTACAATTTCAAGCGAGATCCAGTAGCTCCGAAGTAAAAACTTGTTTCCAAAAGGAGGAGATGTGCCCTCTTCACTTGCAAAAGCAAACTACTGGAGTGAGATTTGAATCACAGATGAAAGAGAAACTATGCAAGTCATCTAAAGAGAAAGATTCAATTCACAAATAACAATTGATCGCTCACTGAAAGATGAAACTATCCACTTGAAGAAATGATGCAAGTCACCTTCACAATCTTCCTCCAAGCAAGTTGCTACCCTACAAAAATTCAATTTGGCCTCCACAAAATAGATATCGATAGCATAAATGATCCATTGAAATGTCTAAGCAAGAGGCATAACAATCATGTGCAAGAAAATTCACAAATATTTCAAGAGACCTGCAAAAGTTTTCTTTGTATTCCAATATTCTCAGAGCCAAAAATCCCTTACAAATGAGAGAGCATCTCAATATATAGATCTCTCGAATACAAATCCCTAGCTCCAAAAGTATAGACGTCTGGGATCAAAAGATACATCAATAAAATCAATGGCTAAGATGAGTCGGATAATACACACATAGATCACTCAAGATAGGAGGGACACATTCCCTCTAAGATGCCCAAGGGAGACACACCACATGAAAGATGACTAGGAATAATAACATAGCACATGGTGGGGCTAGGAGGTGTAACATATCCTTTTCTATCATGACCCCAAGGCACAACATCATAATATGTCAAAATATAACATAAAGTGACTAAAGTCACTAATTCGTGGCCCCTCAATAACATAATAAAACTCCCAAGATGATGAGAGCTAGGACGTGTGGACCTCATAAAGGGTGAAAACCATACCGAAAGGTGTAGAATATATCAATACAATACCTCGACCAAGTTTCAGGCCATTTCCTTTCCCCACTAGACCAAATCGATTTCCTTTGTTAGCCAATTCTTCATTTTTATGTTGCTGAAACATCCTCCTGGAAGATAAAATGCCTGTAACTCACTGCTGAACGCACCTGGGGAAAAAATGAGCTAAATAATAAATTTGGGAACATAGCAATATGGTAAAAATGAGTGGTCGCACCACTATGTACATTGATGGCGCCCTAGGAGAATAAATTATATCTCTGAAAGTAATACAATGCCATTTTTATATGGCATCCAACAACTGGAAGATGAACTGACCAAAATATCCAACACTTGTCTCTGAAACTGAAAAACTGAGTGTTCTAATGGACTCAGAATGTCCAAATCCACTATGAATGAGTACTCATAAACCATATGTTCATCACAAGATACATCAAAAGGTCTGTCCAAGCCTCGATAATAAATAAAATAAGGCCTGAAAATGCTGATAACCATAATAATAATGCAAGCCATCATAAGAAACAACCATCTGAGGCATGAAATCATCTAATGGACACTGATAGGCCTTGAATAAGCAATATCACACACTATCGGCCAAACTCATCCGGAAACCTGTTGTTGACTTGGTCAAACTGAGTTGACTAGGTAAAAAATGATCAAAATAATGACCCAACTGAAAATCTCTAATACTGCAAGGCCCAAATGGATAAAGCATGCTTCCTTATCTATGTTAGTAGCAAGAATCAAGTATTAAGTGGCTTTTAATTGGAGATCCTAGTAATGCACATGAATAATAAGCCCAAATCAAGGTAATCAGTTACGTCAAACAAGAGCCTCAAGTGTATACTCATTTATAGACTTGACCATTTTGCTAATCATTGGTGAGAGAGGAGAAAACAAGGTTAGGCTAAGGGAATGAATTGACTCTTAACACTGTGAACATCTCGACTGAAGGACAAAGGAGATCCACACTACACATATGTTGCAATAGATGAACACTAGGGAATGGTGGTGTCTCACAGATGGGTGGAATAATGAAAATATTTCAACTAGACTCTAGACAAGTAATTTTTAACAAGATTTAAAAACTTAAGCACATTAAACTTTAAGGCACTTATCAATTTAAGACAAGATACTAGCCAACCTCCAAAGTCAAGTGCCCTGGAAAGCCTTTTGCCCCCCTTGAAAATGACTTGGCCTAGCCCCGATGCTAGTGAGCATCCATAGCCCGATGGGTTTGCCACCTTGTTGCCCTATAGGGACAAATGAGCCTTACATCATACAATGGATGAGTTCCCATCATTTGGCCATCGACTAGTTTTGTAACATTTATATTTAGGCATTAGCACTTAAAATCACTACTAATCACAGCTTGCCTTTTTGCATCATTTGGATATGGCGTCTATCCGTTCCTATTCTCTAGTGTCTATAGACACTTGTAGTGAGGACTGTTAGACTCTAAGAGGGGGGGTGGATCAGTGTGAAGCCAATTTTACAATCTTAACTTGTCATAATTAACTACCAATTCATCATTCCATTATTCTACCAATCTCATAATCATTTCATAAACTCCATCATTCACATATCATAGCATATGAATCATCAAGAACCATTACACAAAAGAATACAACATCATATAATTTTGTAATCTTTTTGTATTAGTTTTGGTCCAGCTACAACCGTTAGGTAAAATCAGCACCTACTAATACAAAGAGCACCTACTCTGTATTCAGGACCCTACCTTGTTTTCTTAGACCCTGCTAAGAAGGGTTTGAGGTATCCGAACCTCAAAAGCAAGACAAGATTTCTTTTACAATTAAAGCTCACTGTCACATCAACATCATCTTTCTCTTCAATCTGTTCTGTTGCTACTCATCCTTTTCTCTGATCATCATTCTTCATGTGTAAACATGGGAAACTACTGTCATCAACAATGCTCATCTAGTCATCAATCACCAAGGTCTGCTCATCTCTGTTGTTGCTGGTCAACTGCTCATCAACACTGCTCATCATCTCTACTGCTGGTCATAGGTCTGCTCGTCAATCTACTCATCAATATTGCTTCTCATGAACCTCTGGTCAATGTCTGCTGCTCATCCTCTTCATTCTTTACTGCTGCAACTCTGTATGGTCTGCCCACTACTTATCAAGTCATCAATCTTCAATGTCTTTATAGTTGTAGGTGTATCACTGCCATATCATCATTGTCATACTCAATCTGTCAAGCATCTTACTGTGTAAACATGGCAACTGTTGTCATTAATATTGTCTTTATGATAAGGGTTCATAGGTTGTCACATTACTATCATACTATTGTGGATGTCAAGCTGTCATCTTGCCAAGCTAGAGTTGTCACCTACACCTTCCTTAACCAACAATACAATCATATTTATTTCCAAACTTCTACCTCAGCAACCAATCCTATATTTGCACACATTTCTTCATTCCAGTAATGATCATACATAAAACCTAGCTTCTCTTTTTACATTCTATAGTATCATTTCCTATAGCAACCTTTGTTTGACATTTTCATACACCTAAAGCTGCCATGATTGTATGTTATTCTCTTGCAAACTCCTTTGCAATCCTGTGACCTTGACTCTTATTCAACATGGACTTCTGTCATGTTCATTTTCATCACAGAGATTGAGTATTCTACTTATTAATCACTTTCAAACTTCATTCAATAGGAATCATAGGAACTCAGCTTTCGGTCATGGTATCAGGGAATTTTCTTATCTCAACACATTTCAATATTCTGAGATGTTTATGCCTTGTTAATCCTGTGAAGACTTATGATTTTCACATCAATGCTTTAGTCACTATGTCCATCGATCCTCTGAGCACAATATTCGGGCTTCCAGGATGCTTTTCTGGGCACAGCTATAGCAGCAGCAGAAGTACTGGGGCCGCTACCGTCCATCTCAACAACAGCGATAATTTATAAGAAGAACCAGAACCGAAATTTTCAGTCTTCATTAGGCTTTCATTGTTAGTGGGGTTTGAAGAGAATCCCTGAGGACCAGGTTTCTGGTCATTACTGGGCTACTCACTTCGAATCGAAGGAAGCTGCTGCTTGTTGGATTTCCCAAGCATAGGCTGTTAATGACAACCGTAAATTCACAATACTCTATTCTTCTCCTCATATTTCAAACAATGAATCACATTTTCAATTAAACAAAATTATCTCCAGCACAATAACATATTTGTTGTTTGTAATATCAAAAGAAAAATAATAATAACCCCAGACTACTCATACTCTTGTGATTGGTCATCTACAAGAGTACTTGTAATCTCACAGAATTAACAACGCCAATCAATTCACAAAACACTTATGTGATTTGCCATGTTGCCTGCGATTTCATACAATCTCTGCTATTTGCGAATATAACCATGCAATCTCTGCTCCATCGTACTCAACGTTTACCTTCAATTACAGAGAAGAAGAATAACCCCAAAACAAGTCCAAGATAGGACTGTCTATCCACAGATTTTTTTTTTATGCCACTACTACAATTTCTTCAACAACACCCGTAATCTTTATGCCCCAAAAAAAATTTAAAGAAAAAAACAAAACAAAAAAAACTTTGCTCTAAGAGTTTGCTGCGGCTACCTCTTTCACTCCCCAAATATCAGAGTTCACATCATCATCCACACTCCACTTATTCACTGTGGCTACCTGAGCTAGCTCACCCAAAAATTAGAGCTCACAAACCAAAAATTCCATCGAGATTTACTGCTGCTACTGTTCCGAGTTTCCACAGTAAACTTGCCTCAGCGAATTCTTCACCTCAATCCACGAGCACACTTCTCTTTTATGCAATTCCTGACTAACCAAAATACCTATGTGAAATAATTCGGGTCTTCTCCTCTTATTCAGCTACAAAAAAAATTTGTCTACTAGTCTCAGTTGCCAGCTCTCTTTCATTGGATATCCAAGGATCAAAACAAAAAAAATGTTTTGTTGCTATCACCGAATCTTCAGTCCATCTCTGCTCAGCCAACGAGCTCTTTCCTCAGTCCACAAATTTCCTCAGTTCAATGAGTTATCTTCTTACTGCTTGGATTGATATATTTGGAGTGGAAAGTGATTTGCTTTTATACATTTTCAATATGTCCACGTCCTTGAAATTAGGGCAGACTTGTTATTTTATTTATTATTTAATATGAATTTATATTTTAATTTGAATTGTGTCACATATTCTTACCATTTAGATGGTCATCACAAGATAAGGGTATGTCTTAAATCCATCAACACCCCAATATCCTTCTTACCATAAGAGGGACCAAGGACCCTTAGTCAAGGGTGTGCAATGTGCATTTGACCTTAGGATCAATGTATGTGTGCCATGTGTGTGTGCCCACCACATCGTCATCAAGGATCCCATCATCATGTGTATGGGTTCTAAGATCACAGGCATTCCAACTACATCATCAAGGATCATCGATGATCATTACCAAATGTAAATAAGTGTGTCCAAATGTCATCACATGTGTGTGGGTGCTTCATCATGCCATCATACAAGCAATGACCTTTGCAAGGGCATCAAGGCCTTCATCAGGGGTTCTTCATCCACCAAGTCTTCATCACCATACATCAAGGGTTCCACATAAGGACATATTCAAGGTTCAAAGGGCTTCAACATGTCAACCAAGACTTCTCCAAGGGTTTCAAGACTCCATCAAACCATCAATAACCATGCAAGCCACAAATGACCACAAAATGGGTCATTTGGCCCAAAGGCTTCTTTGGCATGCCAAGAGGCTTCATGGGCTTCCTTAACTTCCTCAACCACATGATCCAACATGATATCACCTATGGGGTAGCTTGGTTTCTCCTGGGTTACCATGACACCATCAGAGCATGAATGACCACAGAATGGGTCATTAATGCCTCTCCAAGCCATTTAGGGCTTCTCCATCATCTACCAAGGATTTAGGACCATCTCTAGGGTCTTCAGCATCATCAACAGGGTCTTCAACATCTTCAGCAAAGTGGTGGCTTCAAGGTCTAGCCTTGTGGGTACAAGGACCTTGTCAACTGGGTACAAGGTGCTTCAAGGCACAAACCCACTCTGTAAGGGATCAAGGCACTGCAGGTGGGACTTGGTGGCATCAATGACATCCCGTGGGGCCACTGCAAGTCCATGTTGGCATTAATGACAATTTCATCGACAAGGACTACTTGTTTTCAAGGACAAGAGAAAGACAATCCATATGATGAGAATAACATAAACCAACACCGAGACACAAGATAAACATGGGATCTAATCCAATATAGAGGTATAAGCGGGGGAAATCCTTGATGTCATTAGTCAAGATACAAGTCATGGGTAAAACCAATCTAGATGGCAACGTATGGGTGAAGAAAGTGATAAGGTGATACCAAGACTAGCAAGCTGAGTCCCTATGGGGAAATGACTAAGTCCTTACTAATAAAGGGCATGACAAATGAGTATACACAAGAACCTCTTGAATAAAGCAACTAAATTACCTCTACTCTAGGTTATCAATAAGAGCAAGGTAGAATATGGCTAATGTATAACCACTATAAACCAACTCAAGTTACTAAAATAATAAAAGAGCATAACCATAATCCAAGTGCACAAACCATATATATCTGGGTCATATACCTACATCTGATCTGCACAACTGAAAGGAAGTGGAACACTGCTGCTGAATAACAAAGAATGGCTAACTCAATCATCAAATTTGGGGTCATGAAGCTCAGTCATGGCATGAAGCTAAAAGCATGAATGTTGTGGATCCATTGACTGTAAGAGTGATCATCATTTGAATGCTCATCAACTGCTGATCTCATAGTAAAGGATTGGCTCAGGAATATGCTCAAAACTACTCTGGAATCATGGTAGCCCTAGCTACTATGTATGTGACAACAATTCCAAGGCACGACGAGGCTCAATTATTAGAGATTTAGAGTTTAATCTTTAGAATTGTGATGAAATTTTGGTTTTCTTTGAAAAATATTTGCAGATATAACAATATTGGATTAATTTTGGTATGAGGATTCATTATAGAAGAATTTAATGGTGCATATTCATATTTTCAGGTAAAAATGATGTTGAATTGAGCATATGGAACACAAAAGAATTGTACAAGGTGCCCCTCAGACAAATCTTACACATTTAAGGTGATAGCAGATGTGCTGGCCTTATAAAGAATTCAACAATCAAACAAAAAACAAAGCAGTCTTGATATTTTGCAGAATAAGTGGCAACATTTGACATTCATATGTTTCATAGTAAAAGAAACCTTCGATTACTCTAAATTACCGAAACATCAAAAGACAGAACCGAGGTCATGAAAAATGAGATCTCAAATTCAATCTCACTACTCAAACATACATTCATATCACTGACACAAATACAATGTAAAGCTCCTGCTGAAAATATTTAATTACTCTCAAGAAAGTCTACCCAGATACAGATTATATCTGGAAATAACAGTAGGGAGAACAATTAGAGACATTCATTGAAAACACATTAGAATCTTAATCTCTGGATTAATTCCTATATACAAAATTTATACACCATCGACTCAATAACTCCTTCAGAGGTTCTCTCAAAAATATGCGAGCCTTGTGTCTGAGCTCGAATCTTTCTTATATAAGAGAGGAAAACCTAACCATTTTCTGTTTGCTCTAACTACCTTGCCAGCTGTCCTCACTCCTGTCGCTATCATTCTGTTTTAAACTTTGGTTAGACTTATCTAACTGCCCCTTTTTTCCTTTACTTCTTCTTGTTCAAACTCTTTTTAGTGGTCTTTGGTGGAAGTGACTGACCACTCCCTTATACTCTTTCTACATAGCTAGTTGGCCCTACTGGCTGGCCAGATGTCTACCATAACATCTGTTGCATTTCCTGGATAACTGCTTGCCCTGACAACTGTCCCATTGGTGGCATGAAACCCTCCTGAATTGGCTATGTGAATGTCTGCCCACTCTGCCCACTTGGCTGCCCTATTGGCTATTGTGCTGGTTATACTTAAGGCTCCCCTTGTGGTGGTAGAACAAGCATATGATACTTGGAGACTTGGTGCCAATCTTTTCCCATAGGATATTGTTGGGATTTTAGAGATTCTAAAACTCTCTCAACATTTGTGATTTTTTCATAAGA
>LPNX010466830.1:98170-112204 GCA_001517045.1 Pseudotsuga menziesii | reverse complement strand
TGGGCCAAATAATCAGTTTCAGTCATGTAGGTGCTCATTTTCAATCTAAGAGCACCATGTAAACCCATGGACCCACTATTTCCTAGTTTTAAGTGATTTGCCATCACTTAGGTCAGAAAGCCCCAAAAATCAATTATTGATTATTTAAATTATTAAATTGATGAATAATGGAGCAAATCCAAAATCATAAATCAGTGGATTCTCAGCCGATTTGATTGAAATCAGTCAGATCTGAAGCAGATTGACTGGATCTGACAAATCCTTGACTGAAGGAGGTGATCAAATCAGATCCAGAGTTGATCTTCAACATCCTTTATGGGGGATTTCACCCTCCCTCTCTCCTCCACACGTTTTTGGCTCATCTGGATGAATTTTGGTGGATTCTTCAGTCAACAGGTTGAGGTGTCACTCAGATCAGCCCCCCGATTGACAGTTGCACTCAATGAGACTCAGATCTGGCTCAGCTAGACACAGATCAGGCATTGATGGACTCTCCCTTAGCTAATTTGATGTATTTCCATGAGGATTTGCGCCCCCCCTGGGCTGGATCTCTTGTATTTTGTATATATCCAGGCACAACCTCCTCTTCCAAGCTAGTTAAAACTGGGATTGAGGTGCTGCTGCTATTGTAACTCTGTAATTGTTCATTTGAAATAAAGAAAAGCTTTGGAGGCAATACGGTGTGGTGCCATTGCATGTGTGGATGATTATTGCCATTGTTTTACGAAGGTAACCTGTATCTGTGGTCATTTTCTGCTTATTTCTTGTAGATCTGTGGTTAAGATTGGTAATTAGCTTATTACAATCTTGATAGGAAAGGTGTTGTTCAATAAGTTTATTGACTGTCACTCTCCTTGGATGCATGTTTAGAGATCTAGATTTAGCATGTCCTATAAGCTTATATGCATGTTATCTTGAATCTCTTTGTATGTACTAATCGGATCTCACAATTTTCTTGGCAAGTTCTTTGATTTCAGCTGAGCTGCAGGTTCATACTTTGGAGAGGATGCTGATCTAGTTTGCTTCTTCATTCTCCTCAAAACATTTCAAAGGCATAGTCCCTCGACATTCCACCTGAAAGCTCTACTGCGGATCTTCAAGGAAACCAACACTTTTCTCGTCTTCTTCCTCCCTCAAAATCAACACTTTACCTGGTTACTTGGTTCAGTTCATAGCTGTGATTTCATTTGGATCTATTTCATCAAAATGAAATATACATAGATCTAATATTTCATAGCTCATAACCTAGATCGTGCACTTAAAAAGGTTTCATAAGCATTCTAGATCTAGCTGTAGGGAAATCGTCTTTTTTGCATGAAAATTTAAAGAAAACTTGTAGATCGCATGCATTAGATTTCCTTTCGCTGTTATAAAATTCAATATTCTGCAATATCAGTGCATATTTGTTGGCTGCACAAACAACAAGCCAAGATCCCAAGGAAAGCTTTCCTTGGTTCCTTTTCTGCCTGTTTAGCTAGTTTTAACTTCATTTTTGTGAGATAAGGTAGGCTGATCCAAAGGTACTCTTAAAGTGATTTTGGGAATTTGTTATTCTAACATGCTCGCTGTATTTTAGCAGGTCTGATAGAAAATAAAGGAAGCTGCTGTCCAGGGGTCTCCTTTTATACTAAAAACTCAAGACTTTTCCAAAGTTGTAAAATCTTGGTTTCAGCCTGTATAAGGACCAAGAATTTTCTATTAGTTTCAGTTTGCTGATTCTGTAACAAATAATAAATAAAATTATCTTTGGAATAGGCTCTTTTGAGCCCATTCCCCACCCCCCCTGGGGGGATTTGTGTCGGTGCCTTTTTCATCGATTTCTGTTTATTTCTTTTTTTACTAGCATTGATCTAATTTGTAGGGAAGTATACTTGATTTTGTTATTAATTCCATACTCCATATCCTACATTTCAAAGTAATCGTAATACTTACCCCACGATTTCCCGATTGACCCGAAAGGGGAAAGAGATCCGTGGTAGGATTAATTAAGAAACTAGAACTGTGTTTCTGTTTGCTTTTTTATATCATTTGTTTATCAGCAATTATAAAATTAACCCCTCCTCGATTCCCCTATTGAGATCCACTTGGATCGAAAGAGGTTCTTGGAGGATTTTTCTTTTAAACAAGAACATCCAGTTTAAAACTTATTAAAATTTACAAGACTCCAGTGTGTATGCTCTGCACTTGGCTGCGGTTCGTCTGATCAATCAAGCTGTATCAAAAGCACTTGGGTGACTAGCATAATTAGGACTCACTCTCCCAATTGACAAACCATTAGGTGAAAATCCAACACCTAGATCAAACCTCTACGGTGGAAAAATACCCAAAGGAAGCGGGAACTTCTGAAAAGTGAACTCGGGGCGCCGATCTCTGTCACACACTAATGGGTGCATTACGAACAATAGCCCCAGAGACTGCATTTCAGCCCACATATTCCTTGCGGGTAGCCGTGAAGGTTTAGTTTTGGACATACTCCAAGTACTCTCGGGTATATCTGGAGTCCTCCCTTTGCCTAATTTAATCAACTCATACTTCACATTTAACTTAAAACATACCAAGATGAAATTGCAAAACATTCACTCCAAGCACATGCAAGCATATTGATTATATTTTTGACTCCATTCTAAGGCACTGGTTAATTTCTTGCTTTATATGTATATTGTGTCTCAGTATTATGCTTTCCTGTGTTCATCTTTTACATCTTGCCATCTTTGATTATCCATAGTTAAATTGTAAACTCCTAAATAACTCAGTCAGTTTCAACATCACAACACTAAGTAATTCTCCTTAGTAACTTAATAGGGTCTACCCCCCTTGGCTTCGTTAAAAGTTGAGCCTAAACGGAGGAGTCAAGAACAAGGTGACAGCCTTGACTCGAGACTTGCCCCTAAGGACACACCGAGTGGCTTGAAGATTTCTGCCACGTGACCCAGGTGTGTGAAAGGCGGCAACAGACTGATTGTTGCTTCACTAAATCATCCTGATGATGACTTAATTTTACTTTTCTTCGAAGCTCTTTTAATAACTTTGAGATTTTAGTTCTAGTTGAGGCTGACTTATCCTTCAAAGGAACCTGTTTCTTACCTTTAATCTCTCTTACATTCAAGCTCTCATATTCTTCTAACTCTTCTTGGGAAGAAGAGTCTTCTATTACTGTGATTTCCTCTTGAGCTAACTTAGGGTTTAACAACTTTTTCATTTTCAATCTCAATTTATTCTTGGGTCTGGTCTTAGGTCTCTAGCCTACCCCTATCTCTCCCAGCATACTCAAAGTTTTTCCTTGGTACTTTATGGCTATTAACTGAACCACCTTTCTTTTAACTCTTTGTGACACCAACTTTTCTTCAGATTGTTCTTGTAAACCCTGTGCACTGTCAACCCTAACTTCATCAATCAGTGGGCTTTCCTTACTTTCTGAATGTATACATGTATGAACTTGTTCTTGTTCTAACAACCTTTCATCTACTCCCTGGTTTACTTCTTCATTAAGGGTATTTGCTACATGATTTAAATCTTGTCTTTGAACCTTTGATGGTTCATCTTCATCAGCTTTATTTTGATGTTCACTCAAGCTTTTTAACTTTCTGTGTCATAGACCTTTCCTGTGCACTATCTTCCTCTGCTTCAACTATGACCTCTTTCTTTAATTTTTTGACTAAATTTTGTGCTTTGTTTACATGTCTTTTCTTTGATTGATCCTCTTTCTCACTTTGAAACCTAGACCAAAATAAGAAATAGTCCCAAGTTTTTCCCTTCTTCTGGAGCACTGTGCTTATAATTAACTTTATCAAACCATGATGAAATATGGACTGTTGAGTATGATTTTGATGCTCCTTCACTCTACTGGACATCTTTTGTAGACTTTTGAGAAAAAAGAAAGGAAGGTTAATTTTTTATTCATTATTTAAATGTTGTATAAACCTGAAATGATATTTAAACACAAATGCATATCTTCCTTCACAAGTTACATAGCTTTGCAGAATTTTGATTGGTTCTCTCCACTCTGGTTTGAACTTCTGTATATGTACTCCTTTACCCCAGTCTGCACCAACATTTGGAAGCAAATAATTCTTTGAATTAAAGGTAAAAGGTACCTTCTTAAACCAATATTCACTTTCATCAAGGATACATGTAGCCTCTGCTATTATCTCTCTAGTCAACTCAATCTTTAGGGTATCAAATGTGACTATATCTTTGTCTAATCCCTGAGCAAATTTATATGAAACCTCTGTATGATGACCATTAATTTTTTCAAAATAATCCAACCAACCTGCTTTTGAAAAATAACCTTGCACAGTCAGGGAAAGTTTGAACCCAAGACATATTTGATGGCTCAGCCCTATTTGTTTTCCCACTCTTCTTCATTTTGGTGATTGACCTTAATTGTGCTTTCTTCAACCAATAGTTTAAAACTATTTGAATGTTTGTTATTTTAACATTTCATCATAAGCTGAGAGAATTAAACCCTTGATATGAATTTTCTTTCAAAAACTGATAAGAATTTCGACCTTACTGATAGAAAAGATTTAGCATTGAGCAGAAATCAAGTTTATAAACTTGTATTCTTAGTTAACATCAATAACTAATCCTTTGTCAAAACGAACTCGAACTCTCAGGGCATGTCAGTAATCTGTTTCATACATGTTTTAATTATGAATTCAGTTGCTAAAACTCTACTTTCCTGCCTTCCCAGGTGTCCAATATCCTTCATAAGTATGTCTCCAACTGCGATGATCGCGCCAAACACTTACCCTGCAAACCCTAAATAGCCAACCATCTTCATTCTTCAATCATGAACTGCCAGATCTCCATACAGTTTCTATGGTCTTCATGCATTCAATAAATGTGTAATTTATAACGAATTATCCTCATCATGTATGATCATTGTTATTTCCATGATCTGTATCTTCTAACCTCCGGACAGTTGCAACTTACCCAAATGATTTCTACCTTATCTCGAAACACTTGTCACAATGATTATTCTGCGTCAAACACGTATCAAAATCATTGAAAGGTGTGAAACACTGCTCTCATGCGCTAATTTTGGAAATCACAAGCAAAATCATGACTTTTTTCAAAGGCACGATTTTCTTGTAGCACCCTTATTTACCTTTTCTGTGCTTGCGCTACAAGAATATCTGTTTAACAATTTGTTAACCAAAACTCAAAGCAATGTGTCAAACTTTGGTAAATAGCTTCTAATCAAACCTTATGATATTATTTTATAGCCTTTTAGCAATATATACATCCTATAAGCCCCTAAAAACCATGAAATTCACTAAGTAAGGCCAAAATTAAAAAGAAAACCTATTAAATCAAACATATAAACCTAAAAAATAAAAAATTCTTAAAAGAAACCAAGATGAAAACTTTAAAACAATAAGAAAAATCATACTTTAAGACAAGCAAATGGTTTAAAACTAGAAAACAAAAATAGGCTATAACATCTGGCTCCTGCTGTGGGATGAAGCCCTCCCTGTGAGGCTTCAAGAACCTGTAGATCAGTGCTTGCTGTGTTGAAGCTGCCTGCTACTCTGCAAAATATCCATTGGGCCATGGAGTCTTTATTCAAACCTTCACACAATGGTATATATAATGAAGATCAATTCTTTTTCCTCAAAAACTGTAAAAATGCTTGAGGAATCGTCCATTAACTGGATTTGACAACTCCTCACCCTCCAAGGTCTGTAATACAAAAGTATTATTCTCCAGAATCTTTGATACTATGAAAGGACCAAACCATAAATTATCAAACTTAACATGTTTTCCTTTTTGTTCCTTTCTAGCATCCCATCTCAATACCATATCCCCATTTAAAAAACTACTCTCTTTGATCTTTTTATCAAACCTTTCTTTTATGTTCTATACAGCTGAGCCTTTTCTTCCACTGCTTCATGCTCCTATTGTAATTCAATCAGTGCATAAATTCTCCTTTGGATGTCACTAGGTTCCTCTTGACTGTCTTGAAGAAATTTCATCACTGGAATACCCAGTTGAACAGGAAACACCACATTAGTACCATATACCAACTGAAAAGGAGAAGTACCTATTGCCTTTTTAATTGTTATTATATCATCCCACAGTGCATATTTTAGCATTGAATCCCATGATCTTTTATTTTGATTCAACAAATTCTTGATGCTATGAATTATACTCTTATTGGTTGACTCAGCTAAGCCATTTCCCTAAGGGTAATAAGGTGTTGAGGGTTTCAAAACAATCCCATTCTCTTCATAAAATTTCACCATAGATTTGGACTTAAAATATTTATCATTATCAGTCAATAATTTCTTGGGACATCCAAATCTGCTAAGAATATTTTGCTGAATAAAACCAATGATTACCTTGTCTGTTGCATTCCTTGTGGGGATAGATTCTACCCATTTAGTGAAGAAATATGTAGCTATCAAAATCCATTTATGCTACCCTGAAGAAGAAGAATTTATCTCCCTTATGAAGTCCAAACCCCATTGCTGAAAAGGAGCATTCACTGCAATAAAATTCAATGGTAAAGACACTAACTTTTGCTTACCAGCAAATTTTTGACATGGGATACAAGCTCTTACCTGCTGGTATACATCAGAGAACAAGGAAGGCCAATAGTATCCGAAACTTAAGACTTTATAAGCTATTTCCTTCCAATACTTATGTCCCCCACAAGCACCTTCATGTGATCCAGAGATTACCTCTTCAATTTCTGGCTTGTCCAAACATCTAAGCAGAATTCCCCCTGGATCTTTCCAAAATAGTTGTTGTTCTATCAAACAATATTTAGTAGCTCTCAACTTTAATGACCTAGCAGCCTTCTTATCTAGATGTTCTGGACATTGTAAATACAAAAGGAAGTGTACAATGTCTGCATACCATGTGGATTCTGCATACTGCTCCATAATTCTTTCCTTCTCTTGTTCATCTTGCAATTCTTCTTGTACAGGCTGTTCTGCCATTAAATGAAGGCCTAAAGCTTGACAATTTGAATCAGCTAACAATTTAGCCAAACCTTGTCCCTTCACTAGTTTTGTAGGATTAATGTCCATGTCATATTCCATTATCTTTGCAATCCATTTCCCCCTTTTCCCTTCACTATCAGGTTGAGTTAATATATCCTTAATGGTAGCATTAGGAACATAAGCAATGACTTTAGAATGTAAAAATTAAATTCTAAAAAACTTTAATGCTTTTACCAATGAATAAGCTTGTTTCTCCAAAGTGATGTTCTTTAACTCTAAGTCTTTGAGGGTCTTGCTGAAAAATGCAATTGGGTGCTCAAGTCCATCATTATTCTTCTGTAACAAAACAGCTGCTAAAGTATCCTTTGATGGAAAAGAAAAAAGTCAAAAAGTCAAAAATTCCTTTGAAAAATCAGGACTTACTAGCACTGGTGCTTCTGTAAGAGCCATCTTAATCTTCTCAAATGAATTCTTAGCTTCTGCAGTCCACTTCACTTCCTGATCTTTTTTCAACATGGATGTTATTTTTTTAATGGTTTCAGCAAAATTTGGTATGAACCAACACAAAAAATTTATTTTTGCAATAAAAGATTGCACATCTTTCGTACTTCTTGGTAAACTGATTTTCAAAGTAGCTTTTACCCTTTCTGGATCTATCCTTATGCCATCTGCTGAAACCAAATGACCCAACAACTTACCCTCCTATACAACAAAATGTGACTTTTTTGGATTGACAGACAATCCATATTTTCTGCATTTCAAGAAAGTTTGTTTTAGGTGCTTTAAGTGCTCATCATCAGACTGTGAGAAGACTGTTATGTCATCTAAATAGATCAACACAAACTTATCCTTCTCTCCAACAAAGGCTATGTCCATAGCTCTTTGAAAGGTAGCTCCAACATTCATTAATCCGAATGGCATTTTGTTGTACATAAAAGTACCCCAAGGGGTAGTGAATGCTATCTTTTCTTTGTCATCAAGGTGCATTGCAATTTGGTTATACCCTGAAAAACCATCTACCATTGATATCCTTTGGGCACCCACCACCTTTTGCAATATTTGTTCAATCTTTGGTAAAGGATAGTTATCTTTAAGTGAAGACCTATTCATATTACGAAAGTCAACACGCAATCTTATTTCACCGTTCTTTTTTCTAACAGGTACTAGATTTGCTACCCATGAAGAATATTGAAGAGGAACAATGATCTTAGAATCCAACACTTTTTTTACCTCCTTTTCTATAATGGGGAATAAATAAGGATTGATTCTCCATAATTTCTGTCTAAATGGTTTGAAATTTGGTTTCAAAGGCACTTTATGTTGTATAATACTAGTATCACAAGTCTTCAAATCCTCATATGACCAAGCCAAGATATCAACATATTTTTTTAATAGCTTGATGTACCTGTTTCTTTTCTCTGCTATAAGTGCCTTTGAGATCTTCACTATCCTGGGGTGCTCCTTGGTGCCAATATTACAATCCATTACATTTTCCTTTGAAGACTGCACATCTGGTTTTGAAGGAGTATCATCCTTCAAAAAAATCCTCTCTAAAGGCACCAAACCCTTAGGAATAAAATTACTTTTCAGTTCAATGATTTTGTGACCTGCAATTTCATTTTCTGCAACACCCTCAGTATATTCAGTTTCATCATCCTGTTATTGATCAATTAAGGAATTAGAGAACTCACCAGTCAGCTCTAAGAACCTTTTAATCTCTAAATCATCCTCAAAAAATGTCCATTGCTTTATATTATCAGGCACAGAAGGTCTGTACCTAACTTCAATAGGATATTTCAATTGAGTTGTTTTAGGAATCCTGAAATGTGTAGCTGCTAGGGTAAGAGAATCAACAGTTTGGTTATGATCCCTAGGAATATAAGAAATATTGAATGCCACAAAGAAATTATCTATCATATCCCATACTTCATTCCTGTACACTTTCAACAAATCTTGTTTTACTTGATATTTATTCCTTACTTGTTGAACAACCAACTCGAAGTCGCCATAAACAAAGATTTGCTGAATACCTAAATCTTTTGCAGCTCTCAAACCTAATAATAGAGCTTCATACTTTGCTGTATTATTAGTAGTAATAAATTCTAACTTATACATTAATCTTACCACTTCACCACCAGGAGATATCAGAACAACTCCTGCTCCAGCACCTTCTTTAGATGATGATCCATCAAAATACATTTGCCAAAGTTCATCTTCTTGTTCCCTAGTACATTTAATTGATTTTACTTTTTCAACCTGTAACATACCAATAGCATCATTATCATCACTAAAGTGCAACATACAACTCCCCAAATCCTTTTCAACAACATATAATGGATGATTTGTAGGATTCCTGTCATCAGTCACAATATAAGCAAATTGTAATTCTCTATACAACCTTCTATTCTCACCTCCAAAGACAGAGATGGTTGCATATGTTAAGTCCATCTGTAAAGTTCCCCCTACTTTCTTAGCCCAAGATCTAGAAAGGAGCATTCCAAATTTAGGTATGATATTTGCCACTACTACATCCATAATAACACTTTTCATTGGTAGCCGAGCTAAACTAACCACCATGTCCTTTATCACTCCTAAACATTTTACAACTCTAGAATTGAAAGCATACAAATCATGATAAGGTTTTGTTATGCTCAATCCTAAGCCTCCATGACTGCTTTTGGCATTAGATTATGAGATGCCCCTGAATCCAAAAGGCAATTATGGATCATCTACTCATGAATGGTTAATGTGATATAGAAAGGTGGAGATGAACTTGCATCATTTTCAGTTTTCTCTGCTAAAGTTGATCCAACAAATTTTTTGGGATTCTCCTTATTATTCTTACACATTGATCTAGGAACAAATAATCAATCTCATCAAGAAATAATCAACAAATAACTCAGAAATGGTGTTAATCGGAACTGGAATTGGTTTCCTCTCTGTATATTTACTAAACAATGAATGGTTACCATAACAATGTCAAGCAATAGCTTGAATCAATGAGGAATTCGAATACCTAAGGAGGTCATTCAAAATCAATGAGTGAGTCTGGCTTAACTGACTGTAAGCCATTGGTTCACACTCAGTTAACCACTTCCAAAACGCTAATTGACTCACCAAACCCTAACTAAAGTCGGAGTGCAATAAATGACTGAATCTCAACTGAAGGAGATCAAACACATGTCATATCAAGCCAACCATCAAGTGCTAGTGCTCAATGACTTCAATGAACCCTGATGAGGTTAACTGAAGCTGAACTGATCATCAGAAGTTGGTGGAGACATCCCTGTTGACTCCAGATCATTAAATAATAATAAATAATCATTAAATAATATATTTAATGAGAGGAGGCGCCTTAACTGGCTGATTGAACTGATTGTAACCACTAGTTAGCAATTAGGTGCATTAATATCACTCAGATCACCCCCGAAGTGCTCCAGTTAGCCTCCTTGACTGTAGGAGAAGGCTAAGTTAGCCTCCTTGACTGTAGGTAGCCGTGGGTGTGACTGGATGATGTCAATTAATGCTCCACTGATGTCAATTAATGTCAATTATACTTAGGATAATGGTTTAACTAGGCCAATTTGACCAAAAAGAGTGTGTATGGTGGTAAATGTCTCCAACACCCCCCCTTAAGATATACTCAGGAAGAGTTACAAAACATAAATGCATAAAAATGCTAGGGCCCTGATAACTAAGGCCATAGGTCACCCTATACAATGCTGAAACTGAAACAATGCTCAAAACAAACTAAGTGAGGAAAAGAGGGAAAAACCAGTGGGAAGAACCCCCCCTCAAGCTGAACACTAAAATTAGTTTGAATCACCCTGATGAACTCACCCCCAACAGTGAACGAAGGTAAGTGAACTTCTTTTCTGAAAATCTCTTGGTGAAGATGTCTGCAATCTGCTCATCAGTTGGGCAGTATTGCAGAATGATGGTCCTGTCATGCACTAGCTCCCTGATGTAGTGCATGTGAATCTCTACATGCTTGGTCCTCTGCCTAGTAACAGGATCCATGGATATCTTAATAGCACTCTGGTTGTCACAAAAGAGGACAGTGGACAAAGTAGTACCAAGATCAAACTATGAAAGAATGCCTTGCAACCAAACTGCTTGGATGTAAGCATTCACTGCTCCTCGATACTCGGCCTCTGTTGAAGATAGTGCTATGGCATCCTGATTTTTGCTTGACCAACAAATGGGGCCACCACCAAACATGCATACATATCCAGAAGTTGACTTCTGATCAATAGAATCACCCGCCCAATCGAAATCTCTGTATCCAACCAGCTCTAGCTCGGAGTCTGCAGCATAGTGAATGTCGTAGGTCCTGGTTCCCTGAATATACTGGAGGATCCTCTTGGCTGGCTTCCAATGAATATCATGAGGCTGCTGCATGTATATTGATACAACATTCATGGCATAACAAATATCAAGCCTAGAATGTGTCAAGTACAACAAGCTACCAATCAGTTGTTGATAGATAGTGCAGTCCATTGGAGGTGTCTGTTTTCCTTCTTCAAGGCTGATACCTGAAAGGAAAGGGAATGGTGCAGGCCTACATTCAGCCATGTTAAACTTGAATAACAAGTCTGAAGTGTATTTGGACTGAGCAACCATAATCCCATCAGAATTTTGCTCGATTTCGAGCCCCAAAAAATGTTTTAGAAGCCCCAAATGACTCTTTTCAAAGGCATTGTGGAGAGCAGTTTTGATGGCTGAAATGGAGGCAACTGTGCTACCTATGATCAGTAAGTCATCAACATATAAAACAATGATAATTATATGTCCATCATGCTGCTGTAAATACACATTTGGATCTAATCTACATCTCTGAAATTTTTGCGAGAGAAGAAAGGCATCCATCTTGGAATACCACTCTCTTGGGGCCTGTTTTAACCCGTATAATGACTTCTTTAGCTTGAAAACCAAATATGGATCAGTGATGTAGCCCTCAATATGCTTCATGTATATCTCCTCATGAAGATCTCCATGCAAAAAGGTTGACTTAACATCCATGTGATGCACCTCCCAGTGTTTGGATGCTGAAATTGCCAAAACAAGGCAGATGGAGTCCATTTTTGCAACCGGTGCAAAGGTCTCATGGTAGTACACTCCTTGGACCTGAGAGAAACCTTTTGCTACCAGCCTTGCCTTATATTTGTAGGTGCTTCCATCAGCAGCAACCTTTGTCCGAAACACCCACTTGCATTGAACCAATTTCCTTCCTGGAGGAAGAGAAACTAGCTCCCAAGTAGTGTTTTTCTAAAGAGAATTCATCTCTTCATTCATTGTTATAGCTCAAAATGACACATTCTTCCTGTGACCACTTTCCTATGTTTTCGTCGCATGTCGACACTTCCATGATGACACTTCATGAAAGTCACTGAAAAAACACCTAACTTGGAGGACCCATATCTTGAGTTTTTTAACTCCGTTTGACCTCATCTCTACATTTTTAGAAAGGTATTTCAGTTAGCTAAAAATTTCTAGAAGACACTAAAGTCTGAAAATGCCCAAAAATACCTTTAAAATGAGTTTTTTTTGTGTGTATGCGACTTTCCTTAAGGAAAACCCGTGTACGTACGCGACTTGCTCTATATAATACCCGCATACGTACGCGAGTTGCTATATATAATAGTCGTGTATGCCTTATATACACAACTTTATGTATTGGAAACCCGTGTATGCCTCCTCATGTACGCGACTGTTGTTTCTACAAACCTGTGTACGCCTCCTCAAAATGGGTAGTTATGCAACTGACTCCTTCAATTGTAACTACTTTGTCTTCGCCCCTAACTCTTCCTTAACCATATAAATAGAGGTATGGAGGTCCATGAGAGGGTACTTGAATCTTTG
This sequence comes from Pseudotsuga menziesii, assembly GCA_001517045.1. NCBI lineage: Eukaryota > Viridiplantae > Streptophyta > Pinopsida > Pinales > Pinaceae > Pseudotsuga > Pseudotsuga menziesii. The sequence continues at coordinate 99,392 of LPNX010466830.1, read as the reverse complement.
CATCATTATGCTGGAGGAATTGGGACTCTCTTTGCCCACACCTTTGCCCTAGAAGATTTCTCCTTGTGTTGCAGAGCTTGGAGGCTGAGTTCCTTGGAGAAGAGAAGCAACCGAACCAGATCAAGGTTTTGTGAGGTGCCGAACTTGAAGAGAAGGTATACTTGTACTTGTTTTCAAGATTAATAAAGATGTGATGTCCTTCTTCTTCCCAAATCATTGTTCAATGTGTGATTGAATATTTGTTTATGATCAGATTTTGATGTTAATCAGATTATTATCTCATGTTTATTTGATTACCATTTCTTTATATGTGGTCATATTGGTTTGAGGAAGGTATAATTCGTTTTGCAGGTCTCTTGGAGCAAGAGGAGCAAGAAGAGGATTGAAGGGATGCTTGGATCAACCTTTGTTTGGCTAAGGTATGAACCATTCCAATCTTTGAAACTTGCTTATATATGCTTATTGAACATTATACATCCACCTTTCAATCCTAGTACGGTGATGGCCTCTTAAACCCTAGCCATAGGATACTTTCCTTTATAACAGAACTGGAGACCATACTGGGGATAGCCTTGTCTGTTTGGGGTTTCTTTGTCTTTCTTTCAGCCTTTTTGTGAATTTTCAAGTCTTTCTTGCCACTTAGGAACAATTTATAAGTCTGATAGAACACCTCCCCTGCCTCCCTAAGGCATTGTTTGACCTTTTTTGGGATTTTTTCCACCCATACGCGACTTGTAGACTGAAGAGTCGCATGTCTGGTTTGGTACACACGACCTTCTATATTGTAAACCCGCATACGATATGCGACTTGTCAGTTATACAACCCGTGTTTGCTTATACACGCAACTTGCTGTATTGTCAACCCGCGTATGACAAACGACCTATCAGTAGTGAAACTCGCGTATGCCCCTTTAAACAAGGTTTTTTCCTCTTTTGTGATTTTTCTTCTGTTTGAAGGTTGTTTGGTAGGTCTTTTGGTGTCCTCTGTAGGTGCATGACTCCAGGGAGTTAGTGTCATCCCTTTTGGTTGTTCTTTATCTATGTGGTAAGCCCTTTTATAGCATTAGGGTTTGCTCTTTTCTCTTTCCCCCACCTCCTTTGCTTGGTATGATTTTTGGCTTATGTTTTTGGTTAGCCTCTGTTAGCGATCTTTGTTTGAGTTCAGAAGTTTGTTGGTGTTTGTTTTCTTCTTCTTTTGTTGGTTAACTTCACCATGCCAAAG
>LPNX010466830.1:16225-97816 GCA_001517045.1 Pseudotsuga menziesii | reverse complement strand
TTAGGTTTTTAGTCTAGATTGCATAGCATATCATTGTTTTTGAAAAAATAAAAATAAAAAGAATTTGTTCTTTTGTGGCTTTCAAGTTTCTATTTGAAAAAGAAAGAGAATAGTTTTTGCTTTTTGCATTTCATATCTATTTGTGTAATCATTTTGTTTCAACTTTGAGTCAAAACACCACATAAGTTTCGTGCCATTTACCCTCTGACTAAAAACAACCCTTAAAATAAATAATTTAAAAATTATTAGTAAGTTTTATTTTATAGGGTCATACACCAACTAGCTCAGGCTAGACTTGTGGATTAGGGAGTTTCAACTCTCCACAAGTGTTTAAATCTCAGACGTAGTTGGCCAATCACTAGGTAAACCCTTTTCTATGTTGATTATATCTGGGAAGCTCCTCTGAAATGGGAGTTAAGCACGAGGCCACGTGGAGGCTTGGACTGAGGAGATAACCCTCTGATTCCTTGTCAAAGCGTAGACCAAGGTTTTTGCACATTTGGGGATTATGTCTTAGACAGGGTTTCGGGCTCAACTACCTTGCCCATGCATACGAACCAGGCTTGCGACTGTCCCCCAAGACTATCAATATAGTTAAGGTAGCCTTTAGTCTCTTTGACATTTAGGGTTCATACACAGGTACACCGGAAGGCTATTTCTGGTTGACCTTGGACGGGCTTGGAAGGTAACCCCAGTAGAAGGTGTGGGAGGGTGGTGGGTGATTCCTCCGCTTGTGCCTAAGAACATCTATAGGGACGCCAAGTAACTGTCTATTAGCTTTCTTTTGGAAAGCATATCTTATACTTGTTTGTCTGTTTGGCTTTAGGAATTTTTAGTGAGTCCTGTGTGGTTTGTCTATACTTAGTGTGCCTTTAGGCGTGTGCTTTGTAAATTTGGTTGCCTATCAACCTCAGATTTTGTCTCCTTACTTGAAACTATGTCTAACGCCCCTTTGAACACCAACCATAATATCCCCATGTTGGGAACTCCTTGTACTATTCCTCTCATGGGGAATGTTGTTGTTCCCTTGATGGCCACCTTGAATCTACCTGGATTCACCCTAGCGTTACCGGTGTGGTTGTTTTCCACTCCAACTATCCTGAATGCTTCTGATGCTTCTCAAGTAAGCTCGTTATATCAAGGGAATCAAAACACTACCTCCCCTTCACCTGTAGTTGATTCTCCTCCTCCTTCTACCTCATGCGGTGAAAGTACTGATACTAGTAACTGGTATTCTAAAAGGAGTAAAAGAAGGAGGAATAGGAAGAAGGCACATAAGCAAGGGGGCACCCGTTCAACCTCTGCAGGTCAAGTTGAACTTCACCACCCAGCCTCTGTGGTTCATACTGGGGGCACCTATCCAACCTCTGTAGGTCATGTTGGATCTAAGAACTCAACCTCTGCAAGTCAAGTTGATCTTCACCATCCATCCTCTGTTGTTCATGCTGGTGGGATCCTTCCAACCTTTCCAGGTCACGTTGGATCCAGTCACTCAGCCTCTGAAATTCATGCTAAGGGCACCTGTTTAACCTTTGATGTTCAAGTTGAGCCTCCCCATCCAACCTCTACAAGTCAAGTTGAGCCTCACCACCCAGCCTCTGCAGTTCATGCTGGGGGCACCTATCCAACCTCTGCAGGTCATGTTGGATCTCAGCACTCAACCTCTGCAAGTCAAGTTGATCTCCACCATCCAGCTTGTGGTGTTCATGCTGGTGGGATCCTTCGAACCTTTCCAGGTCATGTCAGATCCAGTCACTCAGCCTCTGTAGTTCATGCTGAGGGCACCCGTTCAACCTCTGATGTTCAAGTTGAACCTCCCCATCCAACCTGTGTAAGTCATGTTGGATCCATCTACCTAGGCTCTGTGGTTCATGATGTGGGCACACACTCAACTGCTGCAAAGTATGTTGATCCTAACCACTTAGCCTCTGTTGTTCATGTTGGTGGTGCCTGTCCAACCTCTACAATTCATGTTGGACCCAGTCTCTCAGCCTCTGAAAGTCATGCTGGGGGCAGTCTCTCAGCCTTTGCAAGTCATGCTGGGGGCAGTCTCTCAGCCTTTGTGGTTCATGCTGAAGACAATCTATGAGCCACTACGAGTCATGTTGACACTATTGAAAAGACTAATCGTTCAAAACACAAGCCCAAGTTTCCTTGTAAGCTTTGTGAGGGAGACCACCTTACCTATAAATTCCCTTCTATTGAAGAGGTAAGGAGAGTTTGGTTTCATGGTCATCCCGATTTTGAACATTCTGAATCTTTTCAACAACTAGCCTCTCTTAGTCAGGTTGGACCCAGTCACCCAGCCTCTGTAGTTCATGCTGGGGGAAAACTCTCAGCCTCTGTAGGTCATGTTGAGAGGAAATAGTCATTCACTGCTAGTCATGCTGACACTATTGAGAAAATTGGTTGTTTGAAGTGCAAACTTAAGTTCCCTTGTATGCTATGCGAGGGAGATCATCTTACTCACCAGTGCCCTACTATCGCAGAGGTGCGAAGAGTGTGGTCCGAGACTCAAGAATTTCCTTCTCCTAAAAAACCTATAGTTTCTCAACAACCTACTCAACCTTTGGTTGATCAAGTGGTCGAACCAATCTCAGATTTGGTCGATCCCACTCTTATTTTGGAGAGTGATCCTGATGTGATTGAACCAATGTCATCTTTGGTCAATCCCACTCTCCCTTCAGAGAGTGACTTTCATGAAGCGGTTGAATCGAATTCAGTATCAACCAATCCCACTCTTCCTTTGGAGAGTGAAGTGTTTGCTAGTCGCATTTTCTTCACTGCCAGTTCAGAACTTACTCAACAAGGGGGCAATGAACTCGCTTCGGATCAACCCCCACCAAGCTCTCGGATCGCTTCATTTGATTGGGATAGCCTAGTTGAGCCGTGCCTTCCTTATGATGCACCTTTCCATATAAAGGTCAAAGTTGAACAATACATGATTGCTCGTTGTATTGTTGATGAAGGAGCCTCGGTTAGTATCTTGTCTGCTCATGCTTGGCGAGGCATAGGATCTCCCAGCCTTGTGTCAACTGCTAGTCAGTTACTGGCATTTGATAGAAGAACTTGTATAGCCTTGGGAATTCTTGCTCAAACACCTGTTACTTTGGGTGGGAAGACTGTCTTAGTTGACTTCATGGTGATAGAAGACCCCTTGGAATTTAATATGCTCCTTGGACATGATTATATCTATGCCATGCAAGCTGTGGTGTCAACATTCTTTCATGTGATGTACTTTAATCATGGCAAAGAAATTGTCACTATCGACCAGTTGGATTTTCTTGATCCGTCTCCTGACTTGACTAGAGACCAGGTCTTTCCTTTATTGATTCCCAGTGTTTCTATAGACACTACCCTGCCACAGGTGAGCTATGTAGCTTCATGTCCTTTGCGTTCAATTGCTACTAAGAAGCAGCCTCTGTTTTCATGCTTACCTTCTTGGGACTTGGTCCCAGCAGTTGAACAGGTGAGTCATCCTATATAGACTATGGAGCATGCTCTCCACTCTGTCAATCCATTTGAAAGTTTAGACATGTGTCCTATCTCGAATGATCTCCTTCCTTTGGATGAAGTCTTCCTAGAGTCTTTGATACAGTTTGACCTTCTTTTCGATGTTGGTTCAGTTGTGACTAAGTCTAACCCTGATTTGCCTAGTAAGCCTGACCTTTCTTCTTATGTTGGTCTTGTTGAGTCTTTTGACTCTTCCTTTGAATAGCAAGTCAGTGATCCTGATGAGTTTGAATTTTCTTATGAATTTTTCAACTCCTGTGATATTGAGTTTGTTCCTGCAGACTCTATCTCCCTTGTTGATTTTTGCTCACCTTCTGAGGTTTATCTTACTGATTATAAGCCCTCGATCCTTCGTTCTATAGAATCTTCTTCGGTTGATTCTACCTTGACTTTACCTTTTGTAGAAGATAGCAAAGTCGCATGTGTTCCTTCCAAAGTGACCTGCATCGGATCTTTTCTTCTGAATATGATCCTCATGTTGTTGTTTCTTGGAGATAGGATTTGTAGTTGGATTCACAACTATTTACTGGCCTCGCCTTATTGTTCAAGTTGTAATTGCATTTTCATGTGCCCTGCTCGCACTTATGAGCCTGATGCCGTCTTCCACGCTTTTAGCTTGTTGTATAAGCCCTCATCTTTGTTCTCATCGTCGCTAAGCCTTGTATCATTTTTCCTTTGCAACTTGACACCTTTTACCCTGAGGAGACTCTCCCCGAGTGTCCTTATATTGCTCACTTTCCTTGCATTATGCATAGGTTTGTTCCTTGCGCTTGGAACTAGTTTCGCCTGTCTATGACACTCGTCTCCTCACATTTAGAGCATTCTTTCTGCTCTCCTTTGAGCTCGTTAAAAACAGTAAGGAGGCCGCGAGTTGACTTTTTTCGGACTTGTTAAAACTTCACGGAAAAGATTTTGAGTTTCTTTAGGCCCAAGTCTGACTCCTCAAAATAGACTTTACTGCCGAGTAAACTTGTCCGTTTAGGCTCGTTAAGAATATGTGAATGGGCATCCACATTGGTGGTAGGTTATCGCTTTCTTGGACCATGTGGAATAATACGAGAAAGGAACACTCTCTTTTCTTCAGAATTGAGAAGAGTATTCTCAGGCATAGGTTTATTGCTTTTTCGGACCTAAGGGACTAAACTCATGGAAAAGGAACCCTCGGTATGAGCTTAGTTTTCTCTTTTTCATGCTCTAGACCAAAACATGAAAAAGATTCCGAGTGTACTTTATGTCTTTGTCATTCTCATTAAACCCTAAAGAACAAAGCATCGAGTTTATTGTTGTAAGCCCCATTTCTCGTAATCAAATGGATCTTTCCGAGTGATCTTGCCTTCCTTCACACTCGTAAAACTCAGGCTATATGCTGATTTTGAAGGAGCATTGGGTAGGTGGTAATTTAACCTTTTTCATACCTTCCTATCTAAATACAAAAAAGGTGCGCCTTTTCTTCTTCGGAAGTTAAGAGAGTTCTTATGTGGTTTGTTTTATACTTTTCCGGCCTCAGGAGACTAAATTGTACGAAAAAGAACCCCCCTGGAGTCTTCTTTGGAGTTTTCAGACTCTCTAAACTATGAAAACACTGTCGAGCATGTACTAGTTCGGGCTCGTAAAATCTACGAATCAGTGCTTTATCAAGCATTCTTCTTTCTTTTCTTTAAGCTTGCCAAAAATGAAGATGGTCCTGAGTTTGCTTTCTTGGACTCGTTAAACCTTTACAAGAAAGAGGGGAAGGGAAGTCCATTCACATGTTTTTTACATCATGGAAGCAAGTCTTGTTTCCTTGAACAAAGCACCAGTTTTGAGTCTATTAACAGTTGGGTTCTAGTATTTTGAACTTATCCTAATTCATAGTTTCTTACTCCTCTAGTTGGTTTCTTTTCCAATCATATGGGGAATCTGTCAATGTCTCCTACATTGTAGATTTGTGTCACCTTTTGTGTCAAAATATGCCTAAGTCACTTTTGTATCGGGCTCACTGTTCAAGGATTAAACCTTTGTCAGCCATTTTGCAGTTTCCTTGACCTTTTGTGTTGGCCATTCCTTGGTATCAATTCATTACATCATGTCTTCAGCGTTTCTTGTCATGAAATTTAGTACCAATTCCAGATCCAATTAGTCTTTGGTTTACCTCATGTTGGATGATGAAGGATGCCTTAATTCCCTCCTTCCAATGGATCTCTTCCTATCGACTACAACACATCTTGCTCTGGGGATGAGATTTAGAGTCATCAGTGGCAATTTCCCTCGCTATTGGGTAGTGGGAATACCTTAATGTCTCCTACTTAATGGATTCAACAAGTGTTCGACTTCAAGTCCTTGTATTCACACTTGTTAGAATGTACTAGGTACCTTGGGAACCATTTTCATTAATGGTGGTTTCCCTCGCGTTTGTTAATGGTTCTCATTATTGACCGGTAATCAAACGGTTTCCTCCATGTTCGACTTCAGCTCCTTTATTTGCATGGTTAGGATTCGTACCTTTTTTGGGCGGTTTGGATTAAAGACCTCGGGCCGATAGTAGCATCGTCATTTTGCTATTGCCCGAGTTGCACAAGACCTTGTTATATTTTATATGACATTTTGCTGAGACATAGATCCACCTTGTATTTTTGTGGCTATGATCAATTGTTGAGTATGGATCCACCTTGTTCATTTGTGGCCATGAATCCTTTAGATTTGATATGGCACCTTTTTGCATATTGAGCGACCATGATAGTTTCATCAGTTATACATATGTTGGATCCACCTGTATATTTATGGTGATGATTTGTATATGGACTTGTATGTCCCAGAGATCAGTTTTTTCTGACATTTATCTCTCTTTCAGGTACCTTTGTTCGAGCCTTTCGATATTGGATTCTCTGCTCTCTCCATACTCAACTGTTTCCTTTATAATGTATTTCAGCTATCATCTTCCCCTCTAACCTCATAAATTAGGGGGCATCTATTATAGCTCAAAATGACACATCTCTGCCTGTGACCACTTTCCTATGTTTTCGTCGCATGTTGACACTTCCATGACGACACTTCATGAAAAGTCACTGAAAAAACACCTAACTTGAAGGACCCATATCTTGAGTTTTGTAACTCTGTTTGACCTCATATCCACACCATTGTAAAGGTATTTCAGTTAACTAAAACTTTCTAGAAGACACTGAAGTCTAAAAATTCCCAAAAATACTCTAAAATGAGTTTTTTTTGTGTGTACATGACTTTCCTTAAGGAAAACCCGCATACGTACATGACTTGCTCTATATAATACTAGCGTACGTACGCGAGTTGCTATATATAATAGTCATGTATGTCTTATATACATGAATTTATGTATTGTCAACCCGCTTATGCCTCCTCGTGTACGTGACTGTTGTTTCTGCAAACCCGCGTACGCCTCCTCAAAATGTAAAAAAACACGTCTTTTGAATTTCGAGTAGTTTGGGTAGTTATGCAACTGACTCCTTCAGTTGTAACTACTTTGTCTTTGCCCCTAACTCTTCCTTAACCATATAAATAGAGGTAGGGAGGTCCATGAGAGGGGAATTGAATCTTTGCATCATTATGTTGGAGGAATTGGGACTCTCTTTGCCCACACCTTTGCCCTAGAAACTTTCTCCTTGTGTTATAGAGCTTGGAGGCTGAGTTTCTTGGAGAAGAGAAGCAACAAAACCAGATCAAGGTTTCGTGAGGTGCTGAACTTGAATAGAAGGTATACTTGTACTTGTTTTCAAGATTAATAAAGACGTGATGTCCTTCTTCTTCCCAATCATTGTTCAATGTGTGATTGAATCTTTGTTTATGATAATATTTTGATGTTAATTAGATTATTATCTCATGTTTATTTGATTACCATTTCTTTATATGTGGTCATATTGATTTGAGGAAGGTATAATTCGTTTTGCAGGTCTCTTGGAGTAAGAGGAGCAAGAAGAGGATTGAAGGGTTGCTTGGATCAACCTTCGTTTGGCTAAGGTATGAACCATTCCAATCTATGAAACTTGCTTATATATTCTTGCTGAACATTATACATCCACCTTTCAACCCCGGTACGTTGATGGCCTCTTAAACCCTAGCCATAGGATACTTTCCTTTACAACATCCATGGTAACTTTCCATCTTGGATCATTCCAAGCATGGTAGTAGGATTTTGGATCTGAACTAGTCATCAAATAGAAAGTTTTGGACAACAAATTATTAGAACAAGAGAGCGCAATACCTACTCTTTGGAAATCAGACCGGGTTCTCCTTGGATCATCCGGATTTCCAATGTTGTCTCCTGCGGAGGAGAGTGTCTGTTGGGCCCATGTAGGAAGATGAATTTTCACTTCAGGTTTTCATTCAGCATTTGATGATTTCTTCACATTGATATCAGAAATTAGGGGATCCAAATCAGGGTCATCACCCCCAATTTCATCATCCAAATATTCAGTAGAATAGGAAGGAAATTCTGCAGTTTTCTCCTTCACTAGTTCCATATCCTGAAGAGGCTCATCGAACTTGACACTTCTCTCGATGATGATCTGTTTGGTCTTGATATCTAGCAGCTTGAATCCTTTAGATTCATTAGGATACCCAATAAATAGACATTCTATGCTTTGCGGTTGCAAAGCCCTTCTTTTATCAAGCGGAATCTGGGCCCATGCAGTGGACCCAAACACCCATAGGTTCGACACATCTGGCTTGTGTCCGAAGTATGCTTCAAAATGAGTCTTTCCTTTCACAGATGAGTGTGGTACCCTGTTCTGAATGTATGCTAAAGCATGCATGGCTTCAGCCCACAAATTTGTAGCAAGCTTCTTTGACTCCAACATACAGGTGGTCATCTCCTTGAGAGACCAGTTCTTCCTTTTTGCTACTCCATTCTACTGGGGAGTGTAGGTAATTGAATGCTGGACTGAATACCACTTTGGGAGCATATGTAGAAAAAATAATTACTGAAATACTCCCCTCCATTATCAGATCTCAAGATCTTGATCTTAATCCTAGAGGCATTTTTTATCAAGGCCTTCAGTTCATAAATTTTTTCACATACTTCCGATTTCTTTTTGAGAAAGAAAACCCATGTATACCTTGAAAAATCATAAATAAAAGTAAGGAGGTACCTTGATCCATGCATGGATGTGACAGGAATTGTAGTTCGGTTTGCCTTCCCCCGATCGAACTTGTGCTTAGGGTGTTTTCCAATCACACAGCCCTAGCAAATTCCCGTGGTTTCCTTGATGACCGGGAGGCCTTCAACCATGGAGTTTTTTTATAATTGCTGCAAATATTTGAAATTAAGATGGAAAAACCTCTCATGCCACAGCCTAATAACCTCATTTCCATGAGTTAGCAGAGCAGTGGGATTTGCATCCGCAAGAAAGTGAGAGAACTCATAGGCTTTTGCATGATGATTTGCAAGGCCTTTTGCAATGAGTTTCCTGGATGAAATTTCTATTATCTCAACATCATTTGGGCTGAAAGAGAATCTCTTAGGCATTCCTGTATGTATAATCTGATAGACGCTAGGGAGATTTGCTGCTAGAGACGGTACATACAAAACATTAGAGAAAAAACCATTTTCAAGATCTATAGTACCTTGTCCTTCGGAAATGATGGTGGAGTCATCTCCCATGTGGATGGGGATGGATTTGTCGGTCTCCAAGGATGAAAAGGAGTCTTTTTCAGCCATCATGTGATTCGAAGCTCCAGATTCAATCAACAATGCTTTGGACTTCGAAAAGCTTGCCATGAGGGCATGACCTTTCTCATGCTGTGGTTCCCGATCTTGGTGATCTCTCCTTCGAAAGCTCTCCGGAAGATTGATGTGATTCCTCTCAAGGAGATAGGTTGCTTCATCATGATTTTTCTTCATGCAAGCATGTTCAGGGTGAAATCCCTTCCTGTAGTAAGAACACTTGACTTTTTCTTTCCCATTGTGCCCTTTTCCTTTGTTCTTCCTTGAGCCAGAAGATTCATCATGCTGCTAGTTTTCAACTCTAGGCTTGGGAGCATCAAATTTAGTTTTCTAATTTTTCTGCTACTTTCCTTTACCCTTGAGATATTTGGGCCCCAAGACATGGAGGGCTTGATCACGGGAAGATCAGATGATCCCCATCTAGAAAAGCTTGTCATGTTCATTTGTTCCATCCAGGGGTTGTGAGCTTCCCTGCATGGAATGTAGAAACAAAAACTAAATAATCAGCCCCGAGTTTGGAGAGTATGGCAAGGATGAGCTGATCATCCTCCTTCTCCACATTGCATTACTTCAAGAGTAAACAGTATGCTTGAAATTTGTAAAGAAATCATTCAGAGTCTCCAAATTGGAAGGTTGGAGAGACATGAGTTCATTTTCAAGCTGGTAAACCCTCAAGTCATCATGCTTTCCGTATAGAGATTCCAATTTGTCCCATATTTATTTTGGTGTCTTCAAATCCGTAAGATCGAAGAGAAGGTCTCGGGAAATAGAGAGGCACAAGAAACCGAAGGCTTCATCCTTCTTGTTCAAGAATCTTGATTTTTCTATGGCAAATCCAGGCTCAACTTCAGTTTCCATGGCAACTCTAAAAAGTCCTTTGGAGTGTAGCAGAATCTCCATATTACTTTTCCATGAGTGCAAATTGTATGGAGTCAAGAGATCCGCTGAGGAGGACATTTGGATGTGCTGGAGTGAATGCTTCACCTGTAGAAACCTGAAAATCAAAACAGAAAGGGCAAAATAAGGTTGGACATCCTGCACATTCTAGGATTTCATCACACCCAGCAGAGTCAATCAAGCAAGATTGATCAACAAGTTCTTTACTTGGGATATTGAGTGGTAAGCCTTGGCTTCTGGTGCAGTGCTGGATTTTTGAGCTATTGCTCACTTTTCATGGAGAAATCTGTCAAAAAGTTTGTTTTTGAGAGATAGATCTTCGTCCCGCCGTATGCTCTGATACCATAATATTCTTGCACATTGATATAGGAACAAATAATCAATCTCATCAAGAAATAATCAACAAATAACTCAGAAATGGTGTTAATCGGAATCGAAATTGGTTTCCTCTCTGTATATTTACTAAACAATGAATGGTTACCATAACAATGTCAAGAAATAGCTTAAATCAATGAAGAATTTGAATACCTAAGGAGGTCATTTGAAATCAATGAGTGAGTCTGGCTTAATTAACTGTAAGCCATTGATTCACACTCAGTTAACCACTTGACCAAAACCCTAATTGACTCACCAAACCCTAACTGAAGTCAGAGTGCAATAAATGACTGAATCTCAACTGAAGAAGATCAAACACATGTCATAGCAATCCAACCATCAAGTGCTAGTGCTCAATGGCTTCAATGAACCCCGATGAGGTTAACTGAAGCTGAACTGATCATTAGAAGTTGGTGGAGGTGCCCCTGTTGACTCTAGATCATTAAATAATAATAAATAATAATTAAATAATATATAATGAGAGGAGGCACCTTAACTGACTGGTTGAACTGATTGTAACCACCAGTTAGCAATTAGGTGCATTAATATCACTCAGATCACCCCCGGAGTGCTCCAGTTTGCCTCCTTAACTATAGGAGAAGGCTAAGTTAGACTCCTTGACTGTAGGTAGGCATGGGTATGACTGGATGATGTCAATTAATGCTCCACTGACGTCAATTAATGTCAATTATACTTAGGATAGTGGTTTAACTAGGCCAATTTGACCAAAAAGAGTGTGTATGGTGGTAAATGTATCCAACACTCCTCTTGTAAATTAACTGTGTCTGTAGGTACCTGACTGTTTGCTGAACCTACCATTTTCAAAATTGAATTTTTATAGCAAGGATTTTTTATCAATTCAGTAAAAGGCTTGGGGATTTTAATTTTGCACAATTCATTTTCGAGATTGAAATTCTGCATGTTCTTATTCACTTCTTCAACTTCAATAACCTTCTTAGGTTTATCTTGATTCTGCCTTTTTTCTAATGCTGGATTTGTTTGCTGTTTAGGAGGAGGAATTACCTTCTTTTTAGGGTTTTGAACCACCTGTTTTGGTCCTGATATTAAATTTATGGTTTTCTTTGGATTAGACTGGTATATATCAAATGCTATTTCAAAGTCTAAATCATCCTCTGTCTGAAAAACATTAGCATCATAATATTTAGAATTCAAAAAGTCTTCTTCAATTACAAAACCTTCAGTCAACTGTTCTCCAAAATAATTCATGTCTTCATTTGTTTCTTCAAACTGCTCATCCTCTTCCATTTCTCCTTCACCAGTGACATTGTTTTGAAGTGGGGGTGGTACCTTCTGATCTTCCACTTCTCTCATTTCTCACTGTATGTCATTATTTCTTCTCTCTTTGGGAATAAAACAAGGTGCAAACTATCTTCTAAACTGATTTGGATTATTGGGGTTTCTGTCTCCCTCTTGAGCAGGCCTATTGGAATTTTTCTCCAATTCCAATTTGTTTAGTTTTGCTGTTAGTATTTTTACTAATTTTGCCATCTCATCAAGTTTATTATCTGCAGATTGTGAAGTTGAAACTACTGGAGCTGCTTCCTTTTTACCCTTTCTGTCATAAACTTGTTGAGCAGAGTTCACCTTCAATCTAATAGAGGCAAGAATATTAGATTCCACCTCTAGGGATGTCTCTTGCATATTCAGTAAAGTAACAGGTCTTCTTTCCCTCAAATGTAAGGAAAACTCATGGTCAAAAGCATTAGCATAGGTGAGTTTTGGAGAAGTTTCAGAAGGCTTGATTTCTGCAGGGATTCTTCCATACATTTTGTTAAACCTCTTAGAGAAATCAGCTATAGTTTCATCTTTCTTCCTTCTTAGGGCTCCAAACTCTGTAATGTAATATTTATGATCCTTAGTGTCACCCCATTGTCTCATGAAAATATCCTGAAGCTCTTCTATCAAAGTAATGGAATTTGCAGGTAACTCCCTAAACCACTTTCTGACCTCTCCATCCAGACTTTGAACAAAAATTCTCATCCACACATCCTTCACCTCTATATTTTGATTATTTGCATAACTTAAAAATGCATCCTAGTGCTCTTCAGATGTTACCTCACCTTGTCCATTAAACCTAGGCAAGTAATTTTGGTAATCCCCAACAGGAAGGGCATTTAAGGGATGAGGCAAAACTAGAGGGGCATATCGAGCTGCCACCATCCTATCCATCATATCTAATGGTTGCTGTTGAGCTGCCATATTTAAACTAACTGGTTTAGACGAAGAAGAAGCTTGACTGGAACTTGGCTGAAAAGGAATTTTACTGACCTTAAACTGGAACAAAGAAATTTTCCAGGGGATAGAGCTTTTTCTTTCTTGAAAGACAGAGGATTAGTGTATACCTAAAAATTGCTAACAAGGATTGTAGGTTTCAACCATGGTGAATCTTGTTTTTCCTCCTTTGCAAATGAAAAGGGTGATAATAGGTCAACTTGATCAGGGTTACACAAGGTTGGGGATGACTGTGATTTCTTAATATTCCTAGCTTCTTTTAGAATTTTCTCTGGGTCTGTGACACCTAGGTGCAATGGTGAACTAGGTATACTTCTTGTCCCAAATCCCTTAGTAGCCACTGTGAACTATTTGGTGAAAATTTAGTCTTAAAAATTTGCTGGTTTTGTTCACCTCTCAAAACTAGTTGACTGATGAATAACCCAGGAAAACTATGCTTCAGCTTCATCCTCGGCAATGGAGTGAAAGATGTTAGTTCCAGAAATTGTTTTTAGACTACTAAAGAACAAGCCAACACAATCTCATAAAAAAAAATTAAGTAAAACATGTTTTTTTAGGGTTTTGATTTTGCAGTTTGTAAACAAGAGGGTAAAACTCATAAGGCTAAAACAAAAACTAAATCATGCACAATATAAGAATGAGATGTATAATATATGTAACATAAACCAGAAAAGCATAAGCACATAACTGAGTTTCATCCATAGTTCATAAGCATTCCATGAGAAACAACCTCAAACAAGAAATGAATTCATAAACTGAGTGATCACCCTAATCAGAAATGAAACCAGCATAGAAGATAAAATGGGATTATAGATTGCATATATAACATAATCAGTAATCCAACATGCATAAGAGTTTTCTGAAACTTAGCTCTGTATAGTAGCTGAAAGCCTCCCCTTGTACAAAAATTCAAACCCCCTCTCATTCTATAGTGTTACTTTTATCTTAGTTACACCCAAAAAAAGTTACATAACTGAATAACTACTTTTTAGGTCATACCATCGAATCACTTAACAAAGTAAAGTTGCTCAAACTAAACTATTTTCTTTATAAAAAAAAACTAACAACATCTATCACTTAAAACATTTTATAAATCTTTAGTAGCCTCTGCCAAAAGAGCTATTCCCTCCAAATCTTGAGTCTTCCTCCTGGTTCTCTGCTGCTCAGCTTCTAAGTCTTCGAATATTTTAGACAATTCTTGATTTTGTTGAGTTATTTCTTGAACACTCAGCTGTAATTCTGCACACAGACTTTGTGTCTGTCTTTTCCTCTTCAAAGCTTCCTTGGACACTACAATTAACTCTTGGTAACGGCTATTAACCTCTTCTAAATCCTCTCTTAATTTTCTGTTAGCAACTACTAACCCTTCATTTGTTTCATGCAGGAATTCTATCTGATACTTATACTGTTTGATGCTTCTTTGTAAGTTCTCATTCTCTGAATCAATACATTTTCCTTCTGAGGCTGAAGGCATTTCTTCTGGCATCCAAGGAATCTTCAATCTCTCAAAGATCTCCTCATCCTCCTCTTGCTACTACTCTGTCATAGCTACATGAATCCCTAGGGACTCATAACCTTTAAAACTGCATTGAGCTGATGGTTCTGTAATCCTTTATTCATCTGCACATAAACCTGTCATGACTGATTGTTGCTTCACTAAATCATCCTGATGATGACTTAATTTTACTTTCCTTCGAACCTCTTTTAATAACTCTGAGATTTTAGTTCCAGTTGAGGCTGACTTATCCTTCAAAGGAACCTGTTTCTTACCTTTAATCTCTCTTACATTCAAGCTCTCATCTTCTTCTAACTCTTCTTGGGAAGAAGAGTCTTCTATTACTGTGATTTCCTCTTGAGCTAACTTAGGGTTTAACAACTTTTTCATGTTCAATATCAATTTATTCTTGGGTTTGGTCTTAGGTCTCTAGACTACCCCTATCTCTCCCAGCATACTCAAAGTTTTTCCTTGGAGCTTTATGGCTTCTAAGTGAACCATGTTTCTTTTAACTCTTTGTGACACCAACTTTTCTTCAGATTGTTCTTATAAACCCTATGCACTGTCAACCCTAACTTCATCAATCAGTGGGATTTCCTTACTTTCTGAATGTATTCCTGTATGAACTTGTTCCTGTTCTAACAATCTTTCATCTACTCCCTGGTTTACTTCTTCATTAAGGGTATTTTCTACATGATTTAAATCTTGTCTTTGAACCTTTGATGGTTCATCTTCATCAGCTTTATTCTGTCGTTCACTCTCAATATTTTCAACTTTCTGTGTCATAGACCTTTCCTGTGCACTATCTTCCTCTGCTTCGACTATGACCTCTTTCTTTATTTTTTTGACTAAATTATGTGCTTGTTTACATGTCTTTTCTTTGATTGATCCTCTTTCTCACTTTGAAACCCAGACCAAAATAAGAAATAGTCCCAGGTTTTTCCCTTCTTCTGGAGCATTGTGATTATAATTAACTTAATCAGACCATGATGAAATATGGTTTGTTGAGTATGATTTTTATGCTCCTTCACTCTATTGGACATCTTTTGCAGACTTTTGAGAAAAAAGAAAGGAAGATTCATTTTTTATTCATTATTTAAATGCTGCAGAAACCTGAAATGATATTTAAACACAAATGCATACCTTCCTTCACAAGTTACATATCTTTGTATAATTTTGATTGGTTCTCTCCACTCTGGTTTGAACTTCTCTATATGTACTCCTTTACTTCAGTTCGCAACAACATTTGGAAGCAAATAATTCTCTGAATTAAAGATAAAAGGTACCTTCTTAAACCAATATTCACCTTCATCAGGGATACCTATAGCCTCTGCTATTAGCTCTCTAGTCAACTCAATCTTTAGGGTATCAAATGTGACTATATCTTTGTGTAATCCCTGAGCAAATTTATATGAAACCTCTGTATGATGACCATTAATTTTTTCAAAATAATCCATCCAACTTGCTTCTGAAAATAACCTTGCACAGTCAGGGAAAGTTTGAACCAAAGACATATCTGATGGCTCGGCCCTATTTGTTTTCATACTCTTCTTCATTCTGGTGATTGACCTTAATTGTGCTTTCTTTAGCCAAGAGTTTAAAACTATTTAAATGTTTTTTATTTTAACATTTAATCATAATCTGAGAGAATTAAACCCTTGATATGAATTTTCTTTCACAAACTAATAAGAATTTCAACCTGACTGATAGAAAAGATTTAGCATTGAGTAGAAATCAAGTTTATAAACTTGTATTCTTAGTTAACATCAATAACTAATCCTCTGTCAAAACGAACCCGAACTCATAGGGCATGTCCGTAATTCATTTCATACCTATTTTAATTATGAATTCAGTTGCTAAAACTTTGCTTTCTTTCCTTCCTAGGTGTCCAATATCCTTCATAAGTATGTCTCCAACTGCCATGATCGCGCCAAACACTTACCTTGCAAACCCTAAATAGCCAACCGTATTCATTCTTCAATCACGAATTGCCAGATATCCATACAGTTTCTGTGGTCTTCATGCATTCAATAAATGTGTAATTCATAACGAATTATCCTCATCATGTATGATCATTGTTATTTCCATGATTTGTATCTTCTAACCTGTGAACAGTTGCAACTTACCCAAATGATTTCTACCTTATCTCAAAACACTTGTCACAATGATTATTTTGCATCAAACACGTATCAAAATCCTTGACATGTGCGAAAAACTGCTCTCATGCGCCAATTTTGGAAATCACAAGCAAAATCATGACTTTTTTCAAAGGCGCGATTTTCTTGTAGCGCCTTTGTTTGCCTTTTCTATGCTTGTGCTACAAGAATATCTGTTTAACAATTTGTTAACCAAAACTCAAAGCAATGTGTCAGAATTTGGTAAATAGCTTCTAATAAAACCTTATGATATTCTTTTAGAACCTTTTAGCAATATATACATCCTATAAGCCCCTAAGTAAGGCCAAAATTTTAAAAAAACCTATTAAATCAAACATATAAACCTAAAAAATAAAAAATATTAAAAGAAACCAAGATGAAAACTTTAAAACAATAAGAAAAATCATACTTTAAGACAAGCAAATGGTTTAAAACTAGAAAGCAAAAAAAGTCTATAACATACACTACCACTAAAGTTTTGTTTTATTAATTAATTTATTTTATTTATATAATTTTTTGTATGAATTTCTTTTGAATCTCATTGGTGTCATACCATAAAAATGAAAGACTAAAAAATTTTCAATTTAAAAAAAATAAAATTACATGATTGTATGGAAACTTCCCAACATTTTTCTTTTTCTTTTTTTAATCCTTTTTTTCATCTCTAACATTGAGTTGCACTAATGTGAAAAATAAAATAGTTTCTATATCCAAAGAAATAGAATAGGAGAATCCAAGCTAAGTTTTTGAATTGAGGATTTTTCTTTCTTATCATAAAAATAAAAGACTAGTCTTTCTCATTTTTTTTTCTTAAAATGAGGTCTTGTAAATTTATATATATGTCAGATTATTTCAGAGACTATTGTTTGTCTTATTCCATTAATTGCATAGAACTATATTTAATATTTCAACATTTGTAAAGTTTAACTAAAGTGTTGGTTAAATTTTGTTATTTTTTATATTTATTTTAATTTTGAAACAAATTTCTTTTGATTATGATTGGTGTTATATCATATAAATCACTAATAAAATAATGAATGAAAAACAAAAACCAACTAAAAGTTTCCTTATATGCCAGAACAAAAGTTTATGAAAGCTTCTAGTTTCATAAAGAAAATTTAGCAACTAAAAGCTTCTTTATACACTACAACCATACAATTAAAAAAAATTACTAACATGATTGTATGGAAACTTCCCAACTTTTTTTTAATTCATTTTTTTTCCATATCTAACATTCAGTTGCAGTCTTGTGAAAAAAAAAACATTTTCCATATCCAAACAAATAGAATAGGAGGATCCATTCTAAGTTTTTGAATTGAGGATTTTTCTTTCTTGTCATAAAAATCAAAATGAACTACTCATGGCTTTAATAATTTATATCTTGTCTCGTAAACTCTGTAGTTTGAAAAAAAATTACATTGCAGGTTTTGAAGAAATTTCCTCTATAATATTAGATTTATCAGATTTATGTATTTAGAATTCACACCTTTGTTGGCTTTAATAATTTAGATCTCGTAAGAGTGTAGTTTGAAAAAAATTACATTGTAGGTTTTGAAGAAATTTCCTCTATAATATGAGATTTATGTGATTTAGAATTCGCAACTTTGTTTGAATTGAAGAAATATCCTCTATAATATGAGATTTATTTGATTTAAAATTCACAACTTTGTTTGAAAGGACATGAATGCATCCTTTTAAAATATTTGTTATATGAGCTTTAACTTATTGCAAAGTTTGTAGCCTGTCATAAAATGCACTTTGGTGAGGAACTAAATATCTGAACTAGCTTTGATAAAATTTCACATTTTAAAGTCTGTAATGATTCTATGATGAGATTTGAAAACCTGGAAAGCTAAACAAATTTCAAAAATAATATTGGCCTTCAATTGCATATTTTAACCTAGATAAAAGATCTTGAGTGATCTTAACTTTTTTTCATAGAGCTTCCAGTTTTTGGTGATTCTTCCATGAATTTCACTTGTTTGAAGAAATATTTCTTGTGATTTTATATTTGTTTGGTGGAGATTTTCAAGATCAGAACAAACTTCATGATCGAGTTTTTCAATGACAAGGTTTAAAGTTTCTTACAATTTTATCTTTTTGGTTTGCAGGCTCTGAAGAAATTTTTGGAAGGAGATGTAGTTTTGGTGTTGGATGCAATTTTCTCTTAGTATATTGGTGGTATTTTGGGAAAATGGTCTATGTTAGTCTTGGTTGGAGACATGCACAAAGATATGAGAGATATAGCTTTGAATTTCATGAGCAACAACAGGCTGAAGAACTCCATGTTACAAGATATAGAGACACGTGCAATTAGGTGCTTCTCACTCTCAATTCATGGAAGGAAAATTAGGCCTTTTTCTGCAGAAGCTGAGACCAAAAAGGTCCCACGACATATTAACTACTTCTTGCATATTCTAATAATTTTTATTGTAATATGAATGCATGGAAATTCCCTTAATGTAAGGGGATTATGTTTTGATTCCTTTGGTAATTGCAATCTTTATTTAAATTTCTCTTTAAAAAAATCATGGATTTTCTCAATTCATTCCAAGATGTTATATTCTTGCAGTAAATTCATTAATATGACTCTTTTCTCTGAATATTCAAGAATGAATTTCATAGACAACCTTCTCTTTCTTGTAAGTCCATACCATTTATGACAATCACTGTAAAATAATGTCTTATAAATCTAAAAAAATGTCTTATGATGATCATGTATCTTAAGTAATGGCTAAAATATCTAAAAATAAGAGTTGAATTTGTATGTAAACTAGCACATCCACTTAACTTGTGTCAGATGAAAGTGTGATTAACTACAAGTTATCCATCATTATATCAAATAACATGTATTTAACTATAGTTTTCATTCAACCAAGATTTAAGAGTTGATATATATAATAGTATTATTATCCAACAAAACATGAACACTTGTTCAATTTACTGTAGCACTTTTACAACATGGCATACCTTTCACCAATGTGCGTGCCTTTGCACCACCAACAATGTAAATCTGAGCATAAATTTATAGATCTTCTTTCATTGTCTATCAACAAACAAAAATGACCTTTGGAATTTTATAATGGTCCACTTGGGCATTCAGCTCTCTTGGTGTATCTCTCTTGGTACTTAGATTCCTTAGCGTAACTCGCACTCAAATCTTTTGGTGTAGCTCTAGCACACCTCACCATGATTTAAACCTCTAAGTTTGATGAACATAATAACTATAAAGTGAACATAGTAATTGTATCTGAGGTTTTGTTTTTTAGATTTGAGATTGGCAATGCTAAAAAAAACATTGTAAGAATTTATTTCCTACACAAACCAAACCTGTAACATTGCATCACATCCCCATCTCAACATATTCTTCATTAGTCTCACATTTTTTCAATTTGCAGGCTTGAATTCAAAACCTCAGGATTGGTTGGCTCATGGCTTGAACATATGTGTTATGTACCTTTCACAGCTTCATTATTTCCCTACGAGGCCACATCTGGTCTATATGACTCATTATTTCTTCCTACATGAACAACACATGAGGGTTTTGAAGTGAGATTCTTTCTTCTTTTTACATATTGTTGTTGTGATCTCCTTTGTCTTAAACATATTCTTTGTATGGCCTGCATCTTCCTCCTCTGTCATCTGTTACATCTGTCGTTGGGACACCTTCCTTCTACCTTCGATACTCCATCATTCACACAGATCTTTAAGGGAAAATCGTTGTGATTCTTGAATTAGTTAGTGGTTGCAAGGCCGTTAGAGTTTTGTTTCCCTTACATAATCATTTGTTATGTTGATTAACCAATGACAACTACCATGAACCTTTCTGGGTTTTGGGGATTTTGGAGATTAACCTCCATCCCCAAAAGTGGAAAAAATTACACCGTTAGATGTTATTCACACCTATCAACGTAATCATGATTAAAACATGGACTTATTAACTTACTCCATAAGGTTTTATAACCATAAGCATTATTCTATAACACTTAAAGATTTTATTTTGAGAGTTTCAAATATTGATTAATATTTAGATTTTATAAATTTATCTTAATATTTCAAAGGATCATATATCTTAGATAATTTGTAAAAGAAATTTAGAAATAAAAGTTAAATTAATATGGCAAAATAATTTAAAATATTAATTTATTATTCTACTCCAAAATAATATAACTTTATATAATTACAAAATTAAATTAAAATAAAAAATTGAATTTATATGTCCATAAAACTGATTTATTAGCTTATTCCATAGTAATTTGATTTGCATAATAATAAAAAATAAATAAAATTTACATATTTCCTATTTATAAATTTTATTACACTTATATTAAATAATCACAAAAATATTTAAAGTTAAGATAAACCTTAACTCATTATCCTACTCCATAATAAACATTAACTTATTGTCTTTCTCTACAATGATTATCATCCTACTCCATACTAATTTTTAGTTTAGTGATAAGAAGAGAATACGTTTTATAATCGTCTACATTATTATTATTTCATATAGATAACATTTTGAAAATTTAAAATTTGTATTTATATTTATATTTATATTCATATAGTATTATTCATATAGAGAATACGTTTTATAATCGTCTACATTATTATTATTTCATATAGATAACATTTTGAAAATTTAAAATTTGTATTTATATTTATATTTATATTTATATTTTTATTCATATAGTATTTATATTTATATTTTTTAAAATTTGTAAAATTGATTCTAATATTTTCACTAAAATTTTAATCACAATTTTTTTTAATATTTTCACTAAAATTTTAATCACAAATTTTTTTATAAATAAAACAAGATGTTAATTTAACTCCAAAACACTAAAGAAACTTTAAAGATATTGAAGCAAATTCACATGTAAACAACCATTTTAAGATGACCACTTACCATGATTATGCAATTTGTAATAGGTTGGATTAGTGGCATGAATTCACCTTATGACATGCATTTATGGGAAGGATAGAGGTGTCATTGATTATGGCATATGTTTTATTTATTTGTTGATCAAAATTGACAATGTTAAGCTAAATGAAGACATAAAGTTATACTTTTATCATCACTTTATAATGGTAATTTTAAATATAGATATGGATACAAGCAATCTAGTTATTTTTTACAATAAAAAAGTTTTATGTCTTTTTAAAGATTTACAATAGTTGTTCAATTATGATATAAATAAAAGAACCATTTAAAATTGATGAAAAACTCACTTCAAATCTATCTCTATACTTAAAAAAGTATTTTTTGGAAACTTAATCCACAAGGATTATGGTTTCATGTAAATAATATAAATATTTTTTCAATTTTAAATACAAAGAGAAAGAGTCTTCAAGAACTCCAATGGACCTATTGGAAGATGAAGTCCAAAGTTCCCTCACTATTGTATAAATAAAGGAGTCACGATCAATAAAATTAAATTCATTCAAGAGTTATCCTTTAATAGTGGTATCATAGCTGGGATTTGCCATAACTCCTGACTTTTGATTCCCTTTAGGTCTTCCTAATCCACCATATTTGTTGCCCTGCCCATTCAAGAGTTATCCTTTAATAGTGGTATCATAGCTGGGATTTGCCATAACTCCTGACTTTTGATTCCCTTTAGGTCTTCCTAATCCCCCATATTTGTTGCCCTGCCATTAATTATTTTCTTCTTTTTCCCCCTGCTTTCTCAAACTTGTGCAGTGTCAATATTCTCTACAATATTCCCTCCATGGTATCGAATTTTGTGCCTTCTCTCCAACGCCTCTCCATGCATTCACTCTCCAATCATATGTGATCTCTCATGCCTCACACTCCATATTGTACCACTTTGTAGTGGTATCACTCCGAAGATTAGACTAGTGCTAATATCGAAACACTAGTTGTTGTCTAAAAGAATGACTTGTGCATTAGATCATGGTTGCATTTCCCCTCCACATGACATTTCAAAGAGTTGTCGTTAATGCATATTGCAGTGTTTTGGTGCCTTCCTGCACCATTCCACCTCCACCTTGGAGTGGTGTCCTTGGTATCCTTCACCCGAGTTTGTTGCATTAAAGCCTTGGATGTTGAGTATCACTTGAAGAGTATTGTTGAGATGTTGTTTCATATTGCATTGTTTTCCCTTATTCTCTCCATTTTTGCATTGAAGACTTGATAAGTGTTGCATATTGCAGTATTTTCATACCTCTCTGTGTTGAATACTAGTTATCTCACACATGTTCGTTGAAGACTTTTGAATGAGTATGCATTGATATATATTGTTGGAGTAATTTTTATTGTTGTGTATTAACTCTAGCGTTGATAGTCTAAAAACATGGCTTATGTGTGAGATCCACCATTGAAACCTGTGCATGGAAAATTGATATGAGATGCGACAGAACAATGTTGGTATTAATACATCAGAATGTCGGTATGCCATTTTCAATGTGTGAAGGAGTTGCTTGCATCCTGTGAATGCCATCGTTATGTGAGTATGTGTTTTGTTGGTGTCTACTATATTTTAGTCTTTTATGGTTGGCGTTATTTCCAATTGAGTTTAGTTGAGTGGTTTTGTTGGTGAAAAAAACCCTATTATCAATGTTGGCAATAATATTGTTGATTGATTTTGAATATTGGATCCTACAACTTTATTTTGAGAAGCTTTATTTTGAGAAGTGTTACTATTGTATCATTTCAGTTTAATACTGTAAACTGCCTTAGCAGAGACTATATACCTATAAGGCTATTATTTTTTCACTATCTATTGTTTATGTCAGAACAAGTTCATGCCACAAATTGTAAAGATAGCAGAAAATGCACTTGTTGTCTTCTCTAGTTGGAGCAGTGCCCATATAAGAAAACACTTACTCAAAGTGGCTAAGGAAGACCAAGTCCACATTCATCTACAATGACCTATGGGATGACGTATGTGAAGGAGTGACCATTGAAACAACAACTAGCACCATGACCTTTGACCCAAAACCACCAAAATAGAGAAAGAACAAGCTACGTGGAAGACAAGAGACAATAAGGCATTGACATTGATTACTACCACAGTAAGTGAAGATGTAACTCAACACATATTACCTACAACATCTTGTTTTGATGTATTAAAGAAATTAAAATATCTATACAGCTTACATTATGAGTTGGAGCTAATTCAATTGATGTTAAAGTTGTTCAATTTAGAAGTGAAAGACAATAATCCTATGATTATTGCAGTTGAGATTAGAGAAATCATGCATAAGCTCAAAGCCATTGGTGTGTAGTTATTTCTTCTTCTCACTACCTTTTTCAATTTACTCTACCCCACACATTCACACTACCATGAATCACTTCAAACTAGTGATAAACTAAAGGACCTCATCTTCAACTATTTGGTGGAGAAGATTGCAAACATAGATAAAGCTTTTGGAAAGAACACCATCCAACCCATTGGAGAGAGCCTATGCCTTGCTTAGAAATAAAATGACCAATCAAAATATTTTTCCAAGGGAGAGAAAAACAAAAGAGGACATGGAAGAAATAATTTCAGAGGTGGCGGGGTAGAAAGAACACATATAACATTGTGGGAATTGTGGGAAGAATGGACATGATGCATATCACTATTGGCTCCCTTGGGATACCATCAAAGAAATACATAATTAGATGAAAGAAGACAAAGGTAAATCCCAAGATACTAGTAAATATCCTGAATCTGCTCATTTTATTGTTGCACATGTATTGCAATATTTAAATAAATGAGATCACTTAATTTTCATCTTGGAAAGACACTTGGTTGCTTGACATTGGTGCAACATCCCACATGGCATTTAGAAAAGACTAGTTTGAAGCGTTGAATGACAATACAAGTGGCATAGTATATTTTGTAGAGTCACTTCAAAATTGTAGACAATGAGATTGGTGCACCATTTAAAATTTATGAAAAAATCACTTCAAATCTATCTCTATACTTAAAAATTTATTGTTGGAAACTCAATCCGCAAGATTATGGTTTCAAGTAAAGGATATAAATAATTTTTCAATTTTAAATACAAAGAGAAAGAGTCTTCAATAACTCCATTGGGCCTATTGGAAGATGAAGTACGAATTTCCCTAGATATTGTATAAATAAAGGAGTTATGATCAATAAAATTCAATTCATTCAAGATTTATCCTCTAACACTCCTCTGATAGTGGTATCAGAGTTGGGATATTCCATAACTCTTGAATTTTTTATTCCCTTTAGGTATTCCTAATCCGCCATATTTGTTTCCCTTCCAGTCTAATTATTTTCTTGTTTTTTCCTCTGCTTTCTCAAACTTGTGAATTGTCAATATTCTCTACAGTATTCCCTCCATGGTATCGAATTTTGTGCCTTCTCTCCAATGCCTCTCCAAGCATTCACTCTACACTCCTATGTGATTTCTCATGCCTCACACTCCATATTGCACCACTCCGTAGTGCTATCATGCCGAAGATTAGGCTTGTAATAATATTGAAACCCTAGTAGTTGTCTAAAAGCATGACATGTGCATTAGATCGTGGCTCCATTTCCCCTCCACGGGGCATTTCCAAGATCTCTTGTTAATGCATATTGGAGTGTTTTGATTCCTTCATGCACCATTTCACCTCCACCTTGGAGTGGTATCCTTGGTATCCTTCACTTGAGTTTGTTGCATTGAAGCCTTGGACATTGAGGATCACTTGAAGAGTATTGTTGAATTGTTTTTGCATATTGTAGTGTTTTTCCTTCTTCTCTCCATTATTGCATTGAAGACTTGATAAGTGTTGTATATTGCAGCATTTTTGGACCTCTCTGTGTTGAATACTTGTTATCTCCCACATGTTCATTGAAGACTGTTGAATGAGTATGCTTTGATGTATATTGTTGGAGTATTTTTTATTGTTCTGTATTAACTCTAGCGTTGATAGTCTGAAAACATGG
The DNA here is from genome assembly GCA_001517045.1 of Pseudotsuga menziesii. Classification (NCBI taxonomy): domain Eukaryota; kingdom Viridiplantae; phylum Streptophyta; class Pinopsida; order Pinales; family Pinaceae; genus Pseudotsuga; species Pseudotsuga menziesii. The sequence goes on along the minus strand of LPNX010466830.1, from coordinate 72,547 downwards.
CTTGTGTGTGAGATCCACCATTGAGGCTTGTGCATGGAAAATTGATATGAGATGCACCAAGACAATGTTGGTATTAAGACATCAGAATGTCAGTATTTCATTTTCAAAGTGTGAAGGAGTTTCCTGCATCTTGTGAATGCCATCGTTATGTGAGTATGTGTTTTGTTGGTGTTTTCTATATTGTATTCTTTTATGGTTGGTGTTATTTCCGTCTGATTTTAGTTGAGTGATTTTGTTGGTGAGAAAAACACATTATCAATGTTGACAATGATATTGTTGATTGATTTTGAATATTGGATCCTACAACTTTATTTTGAGAAGTGTTACTATTGTATCTTGATAGTTTAAGACTGTAAACCACCTTAGCAGAGACTGTAGACCTGCAAGGCTATTATTTTTTCACTATCCATTGTTTCTGTGAGAACAATTTCATGTTGCAAATTGTAAAGGTAGAAGAAAATGCACTTGTTGGCTTCTCTAGTTGGAGCAGTTCCCATATAAGAAGACACTCATCTATAGTGGCTAAGGAAGACCAAGTGCACATTAATCTACAATGACCTATGGGATGCAGTATGTGAAGAGTGTCCATTGAAACAACAACTGGCACCATGACCTCTGACCCAAAACCACCAAACACAGAGAAAGAATTAGCTATGTGGAAGACCATAGAAAATAAGGCATTGACATTGATTACTACCATAGTAAGTAGATGTAACTCAACACATATTACCTGCAACGTCTTATTTCGATGTCTTAAAGAAATTAAATGATCTATATGACTTACATTATGAGTTGGAGCTAATTCAATTCATGTTAAAGTTGTTCAATTTAGAAGTGAAAGACAATGATCCTATGATTATGGAAGTTGAGATTAGAGAAATCATGCATAAGCTCAAAGCCATTGGTGTGTATTTAGGCCTTCTTCTCACTATAAATTTCCTCTACCTCACACATTTACACTACCATGAATCATTTCAAGCAAGTGATAAACTGAAAGACCTCACCTTCAACTCTTTGATGGAGAAGATTGCATACATATAGAAATATTTTGGAAAGAACACCCTCCAACCCACTGGAGAGACCCTATTCCTTGCTTATAAAGCAAAGAACCAATCAAAATATTTTTCCAAGGGAGATAACAACAAAAGTGTACGTGGAAGAAATAATTTCAAAGGTGGGGGTGGTAGAAAAAACACAGATAACATTGTGGACGTTGTGGGAAGAATGGACATTATACATATCACTATTGGATCCCTTTGGATACCATCAAAGAAAAGCATAATTAGATGAAAGAATACAAAGTTAAATCCCAAGAGACTAGTAGATCTCCTGAATCTGCTCATTTTATTGTTGCACATATATCGCAATATTGAAATAAATGAGATGACTTATTTCTCATCTTGGAAAGATACTTGGTTTATTGACACTAGTGCAATATCCCACATGACATTTAAAAAATATTAGTTTGAAGAACGAAATGGAAACACAAGTGGCATAGTTTATTTTGTAGATAAGTCCAACCTCAAACCAAAGATAATTGGTTCCATCATGCTCAAGTGGAATATGTCACTTGTATTGTCATTCAGTTCTTTAAACTAGTTTGAGCATGATGGAACCAATTCTCTTTGATTTGAGGATGCTCAATTTTATGTTGCATAATGTTCTCTACCTTTCATTGTACAATGAAGCTTGATGTCCTTGGTGTAGATTTGAAAACAAGGCCATTATTGGCCTACTTTTCCTCACTCTCACGACCCAGGTTCAACAGACCCATGAAACCAACAAAACAACCAAATACATCAGCCTGATAGAGAAAGATTAGCTGGCAACACTTGCGAGGCAGGCACAGTCTCACCCGAGATATCTTAATGTGTAACTTCCAGAACCATGTTTTTGCAGTTGGTGAGGGATTACAGTCCCTTGGCATGCGACCAAGGTGCTCGATAGAGTCGGAAGGATGGAGTCTTTTACTACTCGACAGTGGTGCAATAGTGCGACATAACCGACATGTGACACAAGCTTGTCCTTTACCTCTTAACAACTGGTACAACTATGCGATGCAGATGATTCCTTGATATTTAAATGACAATGGAGTGACAACATTATAACTTAACAGCTTTAAACATGGAATAATACAATATGCTTCGATGATGTTTTAGTCATTCATTCATTCAATTCTTTTTATTAGTATTGAAACATTCATTCAAGAAATAACCATAAATGATGCAAGATAATAAAACATTCAAAATTCAACATTCATTCGACACAGGATGTAACCTGGAAGCCCAACTGGGAAAAACCACCAAGGTTCTCTTCATCTGGCATGAGAAATATATGGCACCTTGCAGTCCGTGACTTGCAGACTGTTTTGAGATATGTCTATTTAGCTCAGATTCTTTCTTTCTCTCATGCTCTCTATTTTATTCTTCTAACTACTCCTACTGATCTGAACACAACTTGGATCAACTCTTCTACTCTACTAGCTGCACACTCAGTTGCAGATTGACTCTTACAAAATGAATTGTGCACACAGTGTTGGTTTATCCCACAATACTGAGAGGGGGGGGTGAATCAGTATTGTCCCTTTTTCTTAAAATACACAAAAATCAACAATCAAGACAAATATTTTATTGTGGAAACCTCAAATGGAAAACCACCAACAAAAACTCATTAATAAGATGAATTTACAAAATTGTTTATCTGCTACTATAGAAAGGATGTAAACACACCCTAGGTTTTTCCTGCAACTATAGACAGGGATGCTACACCATCCCTATAGTTTTCTGCCTGCTTCAGCAGCCAAGGATGCTACGACACCTTGTTCTCCAAATACGACTGGAAGGAGGCTTAGACCCCCTGCAGACTTGTGGCATTCCCTAGCACCACCCTGCCACCCTGTACTGATTTTCTCAGTCTTTTGGAATAGTTGTAGACTATTCACTTTGGACTTTGACAAGTTTCCTAAAAGAGACACTTAATTTATTACACTTTCATTCAATAAATACCCTTTAACTATTTCTTATCAACGCATCTGTCCATAGCTGCGCTCTTTAATTTTTGGATCGTGACTGTTTACTTTCAAACACACCTATTCATCATATACCTGTCAACCGTTGCATCATTTCATCGTTAAGTTTCAGTAAAGGCACCATTTTGTTCTTCCCACAACTTGGAACTCATTTCCGCCACCCTGTTTATCATTTTCTGGTGCTTTCATATTTTTCTTCTCCAGATACAATTTGGATAGTTGATCTTATGTCTGAATCTCTCCGGATAGTTGATCTACTCTACAGATTTCCCTTTTGAAATCGTATTTCCGCACCAAGTTTCTATTTCAAGAATTCCCCATCATTGATCTTCATTAGAATTTTCCATAAGCGTCGATCTCCATATTGCGGGATGCAGGATGCAGGATGCAGGATGTGGAAATCTAACATTTCCTCAAATCGTATCTCAACTTTCTGCCTTCCTACTTTCCACACTTCTTTTTCCGAACTGTTGATATGTTTTAGCAGAACTAATATCACCTGTCCAATCTTGATCTTTCTGCTTAATTGTCGGAACTAATCCTTAACCGTTGGATCTAGTGCGGGAGTAATATAAGTCGTTCGATCTTGATTGTTGTGGAACCAACTTTCGGGCGTCAGAACTAATCCTTAACCGTCGAATCTTAGTGTGGGACTAATATAAGTCGTCCGATCTTGATTGTTGCGGAACTGACTTCCGGGATTTCTGCTTTCTAGACTTGTTTTTCTGCAAGCTCCTTTCCGCACTATGGAATGTGGAAGTCACGACTTCGGCTAATTGCTTTGTTCCTTTCCACTTTCCGCAATTCTTTTTCCGAACCATTGATCGGTTGTAGTGGAACTAATCTTAGTTGTTCGATCTTGATATTTTGCGGAACTTTTTCACTTTGCACATGTTTAACCTCTACGCTAGTTCATCCAGTAAGAACATTGTGAGTCGTCGATTTAATTGGATGATCGATCTCAGTCGTTCAAATTTCTACAGGGTTATTCATTTGTCATTCAACCTGCAACAGGGTTATTCCTTACTTGCAATCTACAACACAGTTATTCCTTTTTTATTCTGCTGGTTTCAGCCTGCCACCATATCTTTGAATTTCATTAACAGTTTTGCCATCAATGACAACTATTTTACTCAACAATCTCCCCCTTTGGCATTAATGGCAAGATCTTTAATCATTCTACCCCTTTGACACCAATGACAAAGAAACCTCTCCATCTGGCAGCTCCCCTTGTCATCATATCTCCCCTTGAGATTGCGCTTCCTCCCCTCAGTGATTTTGTAAATCAATTACTCCCATATTTTTTCTAAGATGCTCAAAAGCTTCCTTAGGTAGTGGTTTGGTGAAAATGTCAGCAATCTGTTCTTTTGTGTCAATGTATTCTAATCTAATAGCTTTTTGAGATACATGTTCTCTTAGATAGTGATACTTGATTGGTATATGCTTTGTCTTAGAATGCATGATAGGATTTTTAGACATATTTATAGCACTAGTGTTATCATAGTTGATCACTATTGGATGTTCATATTTTACAAGTAAATATTCTAGGGTTTGTTTCATCCAAATAACCTGAGTGCAACATGAGGCGGCAACAATATATTCTGCTTCTGCTATAGAGAGTGAAATGAAGGATTGTTTTTACTTGACCATGATATTAAACAATTTCCCAGAAAGAATGTTGCTCCACTAGTACTTTTTCAATCATCAACACTTCTTGCCCAATATGCATTAGTAAACACTTTCAAGGTAAAGTATTATCCTTTTGGATACCATAAACCATACTCCATGATACCTTTTAGATATTTGAGAATAATTTTTACTACTTGTTTGTGCCAGAAATTGTTTCCAAGGCTACAAAGAAACAAGCCAACACAATCTCAAATATTCAAACAAAAAACTAGGTTTTAGGGTTTCTGAAAGGTTTTCTTGGCTGTAAAGTTTGGTGACTGAAGGGAATACATTCATGAGCCAAATAAGAACTGAATCATAAGCAAAGAGGAACATAGATGCATAATATAATTACCAATATCCAACAGAACATGACATTGAAGTTCATTCAACAATTGACAAGCATTACCAGCAAAGAAACCATAAACTAGCAATGAATTTATCAATTATGTAACTAAACAAATTAAAAATCAAGCCAAAACATAGACTAAAGGGTTAAAAGGATCATATATTTCATAATTCTATTCAGCAAATACACATGAGAGTTATGGTACTTAGCTCATAAACAAGTCACAGACCTCCTTAAGCCAGCCAAAAAGTAGAACCTTTTGTTCTCTTTCTCAACTATCTAAATACTGTTTCTCAAAAAACCAGTTAGGGTCTAAACCCTAACTCTCTTTAACCAACTCATTGATGGGGTAAAGTGAAATTACATTTACAAAATAAAGTATTTCTTTAAAAACATAACTAATGCTGACTAACTAAAGTATTTTCTTAAAAGACAAAACAAGTAACTGATTGACTAACAAAACTAAAAGGTCCTTAGCAGCTTCAGCTAGTAAGGCTATTCCATCCAAAGCTTGGGCTTTCTTCCTGGCTCTCTTCTGTTCAACTTCCATATCTGCTAACCTTTTTGTAAGTTCTTCATTCTGCTGCTGCAAACCTCTGACAGTCTGCTTCAATTATGCACATTGTAAATCTGTGCTTCTCTTTCTCTTCAAGGCCTCCTTGGAAACTACAGTAAGCTCTTGATAATGATCATTTAATTCTTGTAGATCCTCCCTGTGTCTTCTGTTTGCTAGGATTAGACCATTATTAGTTTCCTGCATGCAATCCATTTGATGTTTGTATTGTTTGATGGTTCTCTGCAGGTTCTCCCTTTCTGAGTCAAAAGCCTTCCCTGTTGTGGTATCTTGCATCTCACTGGGCAACCATGGAATATCTAGCCTTCTGAAAATGTCTTCATCCTCCTGTAGCAACCTTGAAGACACACCATGAACAATAGGGCTTTCCTGACTCGCTGCTGCAGTAGGTGTAGATTTATTCATCAAGTGCTGGTCTTCAGAATTAGAAACCTCAATCTCCTTTTGCTGTTCTTCTTTCAATAATTCACCCCTTAATTCCATAAATACAGCAGATAGCTTTGTGTTAGTGAGACCAATCTCTTCTGCTGACTTCAATGGCTTTTTCCCCTTTGTATGATGAGAAACTGGAGTTTTTAGAACTGCTTTTTTCTCATTCTTTGGTTTTTCATATGAAGAATCCTCATCAAGCACACTCACTTCTTTTGTATTTAATCTAGGGTTTAAAAGTTTTTTCATATTCCATCTCAACTTGTTTCTTGGCCTAGTTTTAGGTCTCCATCTTGGGGCAAGATCTCCCAGCATATTCAAAGTTCTTCCTTGATGTCTACCTGTGGAAAACTCCATAGCTTTAACCTTGATTAGATTTTTCTTTGGCCTCACTGTGATATCTTCTGGATTGGAGCATTCCCTGTATGTACCAATCCCAGCTTCAGCTTTGACTGTCAACTCATCTCCCTCTAGCAATTATCCTTCATCTTCAGATAAAATAGTAATAGGGCTTCTCTGTTGGGCCTGGATGCTTTCTTCCTTTACAGCAGTCTTCTCTATGACAACAGTTTTCTCCTCACTGAAAGCTTCTGTTGGTGCCATATTTTCCACAGGTTGATCTTCTTCTTTTATAAACAGTGAGATTTTGCCCTTATTATCAGCTGAAGATTGCTGATGTTCATAGTTTCCCTTTGAGGGCTCTGGTGCTTCTTCAAGTTTAATTTCTTTTTTTATCTTCAGATTTGATTTTCTGACCTAGTTTCCTAACTAGGGTTTTCCCTTTGTCTACATGCTTTTTGGTCTGCTACTCTTCCTACTTAATTTGGAAACCAGACTAGAAAAGATAATAATCCCATGTCTTCCCTTCTCTTTGTAGAGCAGCACTGATAATCAATTTGATCAAACCATGATGGAAAATAGACTGTGTAGTGTGATCATGATGCCCCTTAACCCTGCTTGACATCTTCTGCAAACTTTTAAACAAAAAGAAAGGAAGACTCATTTTGGATTCACCAACCAGATGCTGTAAGAACCTAAAATGATATTTGAAGACATAGGCATATCTCCCTTCGCAGGTGATATAGCTTTGTAGGACTTTAATGGGATCCACACACTCATCTCTGAAATTCTGGATTAGTATTCCTTTGTTCCAGTTTGGAGTAATGCCAGGTAAAAGGTACCTTTGGGCATTAAAGGTGAAAGGCAACTTTTTGATCCACATTTCACCTTCATTTCTGACTCCTGTAGCTTCAGCAACTAGCTCCATAGTCAACTTAAACTTTAGAGTATCAAATACCACCATGTCCTGGTTATAGCATTGGGCAAATTTATAAGAGACCTCAGTGTTATAGCCATCAATCCTCTTGAAAAAATCCAAGCAACCAGCATTCTGGAAAAGCTCTGCACAACCTGGAAATTGGTCAATCCAACTCAGTTCAATGGGCTCAGCCCTGTTGGTTTTGCCACTTTTTCCCATCTACTTTCAATGACTGAATTCTGTGTACTTTTAGGGCCCTGTTACTGACCTAACAACTCTTTTTTCTCAAGCTTCTAGAGTTTTGAAAGTCAGCTTCTTCGATTCTTCTTGGCTGTGTGTTATGATTCTGCCCAAATAGTACATTTGGCTCTTTCTAATGCCACATATGAGCTATCTCTTTTGCAAAAATATTTTGCATCAGAGCTCCCAAATGCCTGCTTCTTAGATCAACTTATGATTTGTTTATCTAGTCGATGAAAAGATATGAGAGCAATCCTATGTCTTCTCTGACTTGTATTTAGCAACAAAACCAGTCAGTTTCAAACACCTAATCAGACTAGGTCTTCATGCAATTCACATGCTCAGCTCCTTCATAGCACTGTTTACAGGTAACAATTAAATCTGTGAAACCATGGTCGCCACAAATTGAACAGAGCTTCACCTTCAATGCAACTGCCACCTTTCAACTTTTCACTTGCCACAACATCTAAAAACCTCTTAGACTGATATCTCTTTGACATGGGTTTTGTTAAAAGCCTACATTTATGCTTTCCTTAATCAATTTTAACAAAACAAGCTTTACTGGGAAAGCCCCAATTTAGCAGCCATTATCAGATTAACGCGGAATACCCTATTCCTGTCCTACTGCAGAGGTTTAAAATCAATCCTTGAGCTATTTGATTGTCAAATTCAACTATCCAAGTGTCTTCGGCTTTCCAATTTGCTTCCAGCTGGCGTGACGAGAAAGCCCTAAATATTCTCTGTAACTGTGAAAGCCCTAACTCCCCTTTGTAACTGCAACTTTCGGATTTTGGGCAAATTTACTCACTCCACTTAGTCTCTAATTCCGTAATGCATGTTTGGAGAACTCCTTTCACTTCAATCTAGGCTCGTTTGTCTACCTGACACAATTCGCCCAACTCTAACTAATGATTTGCCACGATTTCCTCCATGCTGTAAAACGCACCTATTTTCATGATAATCACTGAAGAAACACGTATCAAAATCCTTTAAGCATGTGATTAGTCATCAAAAACCAAAATCGTGGGAGAAATTTGCTTGAAAACTAGCGATTTCGACGCGCGCGATATTCTTGTAGCGCCGCTGTGTAAACTTTTGACAGTCGCGCTACAAGAATAATTTAAATTCAATTTTGGCGCTGTTTTATCATTATTTCCACTTTGAACGAACTTTAAGTGATAAACTATGACCATGATGTTGTTTGTGAACTAATTAATCCATATAATGTTCTATAAAACCCTTCAAGACCTAAGAAGAACAAACTTAAAGGAAAACCTAAAGAAAAACTAAAAAACTCAATTAAAACCAAAAATTTTCTAAGGTAGGCAAATGAGAAAATCTAAGCATATGAGCAAACCTAAAACAACAATCACAAACAAAATATAAAATTGAAGGTGACAAGTTCATGACTTAACATCTGGCTCCAGCTGCGGGATGAAGTCCTCCGTGTGAGGCTTCAAGAACCTGTAGACCAGTGCCTTCTTTTCTGCTACCTACTCGTCTACAAAATTTCCATTGGGTTATGGAGTCTTTATTATGCTTCACTCACACCGGTATGTACAATGAAAAGTGAAAATCTCCTCAATGACTGTAAAAATGCTTGAGGAATCGTCCATTGACTGGACTTGGCAATTCCTCACCATCCAAAGACTACAGGATAAAAGTGTTATTCTCCAAAATATTAGACACTAGGAAAGGGCCAAACCAGAGGTTGTCAAACTTACCATGCTTCCCTTTTTGCTCTTTCCTAGCATCCCACCTCAAAACCATATCACCAACTGAGAAAGTGCTATCTTTGATTTTCTTGTCAAATCTGCTCTTTATCTTCAATCTGTACAACTATGCACTTTCTTGCACCTTTTCCCTGTTCTGCTGTAATTCTATCATCTCATAATTCCTCCTCTGCATATCATTTGGTTCCTCCTGGCAATTCTGAAGAAACTTCATAACTGGGATTTCCAATTGAACAGGAAAAACTGCATCTGTACCATAAACTAATTGGAAGGGAGAAGTTCCAATTGCTTGTTTGACTGTTATCCTATCAACCCATAATGCATATTTCAGCATTGAATCCCATGATCTCTTGTTATGCTTGAGCAATTTTTTGATACTCTGGATTATGTTTTTATTAGAGGATTCAGCCAAACCATTTCCCTGGGGATAGTAAGGAGTTGAGTGCTTCAGCAAGATACCATTCTTTTCACAAAAGGCTTCCATTTCCTTAGACTTGAAAGCCTTTGCATTATCTGTCACTAATTTCTGAGGACACCCAAACCTACTCAGGATGTTTTCTTCAATGAATTCCATGATTACTTTATATGTGGCATTCCTAGTAGGGATGGCTTCCACCCATTTGGTAAAGAAGTCTGTTGCAGTTAGAATCCAACGGTGTTGTCTTGAAGAAGTTGGATTTATTTCCCCAATAAAATCCAGACCCCATTGTTGAAAAGGAGAACTTACTGCAATAGGTTTCAGGGTCAATGACAGCAATTTTTGTTTTCCAGCAAACTTCTGACAGGGGATATAGGCTCTTACCTGCTGATAAACATCTGCAAACAAAGAGGGTGAATAATATCCAGCTCTTAAAATCCTATATGCTATTGTATTCCAGTACTTGTGGCCTCCACAAGCACCCTCATGAGATTTAGAAATCACTCCTTCAGTTTCGGATTCATCCAAGCACCTGAGTAGAATACCACCTGGGTCTTTCCAGAACAATTGCTCTTCTACTAGACAATATTTAGTAGCTTTAAGCTTTAAGGATCTGGAAGCTTTCCTATCTAAATGTTCAGGACATTGCAAAAACAACAGAAAATGCACAATGTCTACATACCATGTAGATGTTGAATAATAGTCCATGATCCTCTCTTTTTCTAAGACTGCTTGATCTTCTTCTTGAGCTAACTCTTCATCCATGACATGAAATCCCAGAGCTTGACAATTTGATTCAGCCAGCAGCTTGGCTAAACCTTGTCCCTTGACAAGTTTGGTAGGTCTGATCTCTACATCATACTCCATGATTTTAGCAATCCACCTGCCTCTTTTCCCTTCACTATCAGGCTGTGTCAAAACATCTTTTACAGCAGCATTAGGCACAAATGAAATAACTTCAGAATGCAGAACATAGATTCTGAAAAACTTTAAAGCCTTTACCAGAGCATAAGCCTACTTTTCTAAGATATTGTATTTCAGTTCAAAATCTCTGAGATTTTTTCTAAAGAATGCAATAGGCTGCTCCAGTCCTTCTTTATTCTTCTGCAATAGAACAACTGCTATTGTATCTTCTGATGCAAATGAGAATGTAAGAAATTCTCTGGTAAAATATGGGATTACTAACACAGGAGCTTCAGTAAGAGCCATTTTGATCTTCTCAAATGCATTCTTTGCCTTAGTGGTCCACTTAACTTCCTGATCCTTTTTCAACATAACTGTGATCTGTTTGATAGTTTCAACAAAGTTTGGTATAAACCAATGCAAAAAGTTGATTTTACCAATGAATGATTGGACATCCTTTTTACTCCTAGGTCAACTTATTTTCAATATAGCTTTTACCCTTTCAGGATCAATCCTTATACCATCAGCAGACACTAAATGACCAAGCAATTTACCTTCCTGTATAGCAAAGTGTGACTTTGGATTTAAATACAAGCCAAATTTTCTGCATTTAAGGAAAGTTTGCTTCAAATGATTCAAATGTTCATCATCTGATTGTGAGAAAATAGTAATATCATCCAAGTAGATTACCACAAACTTGTCATTTTCTCCGACGAAAGCAATATCCATATCCCTCTGGAAAGTTGCTCCAGCATTCATTAACCCAAAGGGCATCTTGTCATACATAAAAGTTCCCCAGGGAGTTGTAAAGGTTGTCATCTCCTTATCATCGGGATGCATAGAGATCTGATTGTACCCTGAGAAACCATCAACCATCGATATCCTTTGTGCCCCAACTACTTGCTGCAATACTTGCTCAATTTTAGGCAGAGGATAGTTATCTTTTAATGAAGATCTATTCAAATTTATGAAGTCAACACACAACTTGATTTCTCCATTTTTTTTCCTAACAGGAACCAGATTAGCCACCCATGAAGAATACCTGAGAGGCACTATGATCTTGGCATCCAACAACTTCTTCACTTCTTTTTCAATAACAGGAAACAAAGATGGATTAATCCTCCTTAATTTCTGACGAAAATGTTTGACATTTGGTTTTAAAGGGACTTTATGCTGTATGATTCTTGTGTCATAAGTCCTCAATTCCTCATAAGACCAGGCAAAAACATCCACATGTTCTTTTAACAGTTAAATGTACCTATTTATTTGTTCAGCCGTAAGTGATTTAGAAATTTTGACCATTCTAGGATGTTCTGCAGAACCAATATTACACTCTACCACATTCTCTTCTGAAGACTGAAAAACAGGCTTTGAAAGTGTATCATCCTTTGTAAATATTCTTTCCAGAGGTACCAAACCTTTTGGGATGAAATTTCTTTTTAGTTCAATAATTTTATGTCCAGCTATCTCATCTTCAGCAATCTCATTCACCTGTCCCTCTTCTTCATCCTCCTCTTGATCAATCAAGGAATTAGAAAACTCATGTGTAAGTTATAGAAACCTTTTAATCTCAATGTCATCCTCGAACACTCTCCAGTGCTTTACGTTATCAGGTACAGAGGGTCTGTACCTCACCTCAATGGGATACCTCAACTGAGTGGTCTTGGGGATTCTAAAGTGTGTGGAAGCCAAGGCTAATGAGTCTACAGTCTGATTATGATCTCTTAGAATATGGGTAATATTAAAAGCTACAAAATAATTTTCAAGCATGTCCCATACCTCATTTCGATAAATTTTCAGCAAACCCTGCTTCACTTGATAATTGTTCTTCACCTGTTGAACAACCAATTCGGAGTCGCCATATGCAAAAATATGCTGAATGCCCAAATATTTGGCAGCTTTTAATCCTAACAGCAAAGCTTCATATTCAGCAGTGTTATTTGTAGTAATAAACTCAAGTTTATACATCAGCTTTACTGTTTCACCTCCAAGGGATATAAGAAGAACTCCAGCTCCAGCACCCTCTTTGCAAGAAGATCCATCAAAGTATAATTGCCACAGTTCATCTTCCTCTTCTCTGCTGCATTTTACTGGATGTTCCTTTTCAACCTATAACAAACCAGCAGTATTGTCTTCATCACTGAAATGTAACATGCAAGTTCCCAGGTCTTTGTCAACAGCATATAGTGGATGATTTGTAGGGTTCTTGTCATCTGTCACAATATATGCAAACTGAAGCTCTCTATACAACCTTCTAGCTTCTCCTCCAAACACAGGAATAGTTGCATATGAAAGATCCATTTGTAAGGTCCCACCAACCTTCTTTGCCCAAGACCGAGAAAGAAGTAACCCAATCTTTGGTGTAATATCAGCTACCACAACATCCATGATCACACTTTTCATGGGTAACTGAGCCAGGCTGACAACCATGTCTTTTATTACCCCTAAACACTTCACAGCTCGAGAATCAAAGGTATACAGATCATGGTAAGGTTTGGTGATACTCAGACCTAAAGCCTCCATAACAGCTTTTGGCATTAGATTGTGTGAGGCTCCCGAATCTAACAAGCAATTATGAATCATCTGTTCATGGGATGTCAGGGTGATGTAGAATGGGGGTGAGGCACCTGCTTCATTTTTAGTCTTTTCAGCCAGAGCGGATCCAATGAAAATCCTGGGATTTTCTTCTTGCAGATTTACTGTGTCTGAAATAGGCTTATTACTTGCTGAATTCATCACTTTAAGGACTGTTTCTTTATATGAAGGATTTTTTATTAATTCAGTTAAAGGTACAGGAATATTTAACTTTCCTAATTCATTCTCCAAACTGAAATTCTGGACGGTTTTATTTACCTCTTCAACCTCTGTGTTTTTCTTTGGTTTTTCTGAAACTTGTCTTTTTTCTGTCACAGGATCAGATGACTGCTTAGTAGGGACAACTGCCTTCTTTTTCAGGATTTGTATCACCTATTTTGGACCTGACCTCATATTCATAGTCTTCTTGAGTTCATTTTGACAGATATCAGCAGTTATAGCAGTCTTTTCCAGACCTAGATCATCTTCTGTTTCAAACATGTCAGCATCATAGCATTCTACATTTAGAAATTCTTCTTCAGTGACAAAACCCCCAGCTAGTCCTTCTCCAAAATGATTCATATCTTGGTCAGTATCTTCAAAGATCAGCTCATCATCAACCTCTTCTTCATCAGCAACATTGTTCTGAAGAGGTGGTAGCACTCTTTGGTCCTCATTTTCTCTCCTTTCTCGTTGGATATCATTATTCCTTCATTCTCTAGGCATGAAACGAGGAGCAAATTGCCTTCTAAACTGGTTCTGATTATTAGGATTTAGTTCACCTTATGGAGCAGGCTTGCTGGAATTTTTCTCCAGCTCTAATTTGTTCAATTTTGCAGTTAGAATATTCACCAACTTAGCCATTTCATCAATTTTCCCTTCAGCAGAATGAGAAGCTGAACCTCCTAGGGCTGCTTCCTTCTTTCCTTTTCTGTCATAAAGCTGTTGATCTGTTTCTTTCTTTAACCTATTTGAAGCTAGTATGTTAGATTCTACCTCCAATGCTGCATCCTACATATTCAGTAAAGAAATAGGTCTCCTTTCTCTTAGTAATAAAGATAATTCATGATCGAAAGCATTTGCATATGTCAGTTTAGTAGAGGTTTCAGTAGGCTTTATCTCTGCAGGAATTCTGCTGTACATCTTGTTAAACCTCTTTGAAAAGTCTGCAATTGTTTCATCCTTTTTCCTCCTAAGAGCTCCAAATTCAGTTATATAGTATGTATGGTCTTTGGTATCACCCCATTGTCTCATGAAGAGATCATGGAGTTCTTCGATGATAGTGATTGAGTTAGCAGGCAACTCTCTGAACCATTTCTTTACATCTCCATCAAGGCTCTGCACGAAAATTCTCATCCATACATCCTTGGACTCAATGTTTTGGTTATCAACATAGCTAAGGAAAGCTTCCCAATGTTCTTCAGCTGTGGTTTCCCCTTATCCATTAAACCTAGGAAGATATTTTTGGTAGTCACCCCCAGGAAGTGCATTTAAAGGCTGAGGCAAGACCAATGGTGCATATCTGGCTGCAACCATCCGATCCATCTTGTCGATGGGCTGATTTTGGGCTGCCATTTTTGGACTAACTAATTTTGATGATGAAGAGGTTTGACTGGAACTTGGGTGAAAGGGTTTTTTACCTAATTTCAGTTGAAAAAGAGGTATCTTACCAGGAGAGGCAGTTTTGGCTTTTCTGAAAGTTTGAGGATTAGTAAAAACTTGGAAACTGCTATCAGGAATAATAGGCTTTAACCAAGGTGAAGTTTCTTCTTCTTTTCTTAGCAAAGCTAAATGTGATGAACTACCCAACTGGTCAGGGTCACACAGGGCTGGTAGAGATTGAGACCTTCTAATTTTCCTTGCTGTCTTTAATATCTGTTCAGGGTCTGTAACACCCAACTGCAATGGTGAAGTAGGTCTGCTCCTCGTTCCAACTCCTTTAGTAGCCACTATGTCAAACTTGGTGAAAAGTAGCCTTAAACTTGTGATGGTTTAAGTTCACCTCTTAAAACCAGAAAAAGATAAGTATCCCAGGGAAAATATGTCTTCAACTTCGTTCCCTGGAAATGGCGCCAAAGATGTTTGTGCCAGAAATTGTTTCCAAGGATACAAAGAAACAAGCCAACACAATCTCAAATATTCAAACAAACAAACTAGGTTTTAGGGTTTCTGAAAGGTTTTCTTGGTTGTAAAGTTTGGTGACTGAAGGGAATACATTCATGAGCCAAATAAGAACTGAATCATAAGCAAAGAGGAATAGAGATGCGTAATATAATTACCAATATCCAACAGAACATGACATTGAAGTTCATTCAACAATTGACAAGCATTACCAGCAAAAAAACCATAAACCAACAATGAATTTATCAATCATGTAACTAAACAAGTTAAAAATGAAGCCAAAACACAGACTGAAGGGTTAAAAGGATCATATATTTCATAATTCTATACAGCAAATACACATGAGAGTTATGGTACTTAGCTCATAAACAAGTCACAGACCTCCTTAAGCCAGCCAAAAAGTAGAACCTTTTGTTCTCTTTCTCATCTATCTAAATACTGTTTCTCAAAAAATCAGTTAGGGTCTAAACCCTAACTGTCTTTAACCAACTCATCGATGGGGTAAAGTGAAATTACATTTACAAAATAAAGTATTTCTTTAAAAACATAACTAATGCTAACTAACTAAAGTATTTTCTTAAAAGACAAAACAAGTAACTGACTGACTAACAAAACTTAAAGGTCCTTAGCAGCTTCAGCTAGTAAGGCTATTCTATCCAAAGCTTGGGCTTCCTTCCTAGCTCTCTTCTGTTCAGCTTCCATATCTGCTAACCTTTTTGTAAGTTCTTCATTCTGCTACTGCAAACCTCTGACAGTCAGCTTCAATTCTGCACATTGTAAATCTGTATTGCTTCTCTTTCTCTTCAAGGCCTCCTTGGAAACTGCAGTAAGCTCTTGATAATGATCATTTAATTCTTGTAGATCCTCCCCGAGTCTTCTGTTTGCTAGGATTAGACCATCATTAGTTTCCTGCATGTAATCCATTTGATGTTTGTATTGTTTGATGGTTCTCTGTAGGTTCTCCCTTTCTGAGTCAAAATCCTTCCCTGTTGTGGTATCTTGCATCTCACTGGGAAACCATGGAATATCTAGCCTTCTGAAAATGTCTTCATCCTCCTGTAGCAACCTTGAAGACACACCATGAACAATAGGGCTTTCCTGACTCACTGCTGCAGTAGGTGTAGATTTATTCATCAAGTGTTGGTCTTCAGAATTAGAAATCTCAGTCTCCTTTTGCTGTTCTTCTTTCAATAATTCACCCCTTAGTTCCAGAAATATAGTAGATAGCTTTGTGTCAGTGAGACCAATCTCTTCTGCTGACTTCAATGGCTTTTTTCCCTTTGTATGATAAGAAACTAGAGTTTTTAGAACTGATTTTTTCTCATTCTTTGGTTTTTCATCTGAAGAATCATCATCAAGCACAGTCACTTCTTTTGTATTTAATATAGGGTTTAAAAGCTTTTTCATATTCCATCTCAACTTGTTTCTTGGCCTGGTTTTAGGTCTCCATCTTGGGGCAAGATCTCCTAGCATATTCAAAGTTCTTCCTTGATGTCTACCTGTGGCAAACTCCATAGCTTTAACCTTGATTAGCTTTTTCTTTGGCCTCACTGTGATATCTTCTGGATTGGAGCATTCCCTGTATGTACCAATCCCAGATTTAGCTTTGACTGTCAACTCATCTCCCTCTAGCAAATATCCTTCATCTTTGGATAAAATAGTAATAGGGCTTCTCTGTTGGGCCTAGATGCTTTCTTCCTTTACAGCAGTCTTCTCTATGACAACAGTTTTCTCCTCACTGAAAGCTTCTGCTGGTGCCATATTTTCCACAGGCTGATCTTCTTCTTTTATAAATAGTGATCTTTTGTCCTTATTATCAGCTGAAGATTGCTGATGTTCATAGTTTCCCTTTGAGGGCTCTGGTGCTTCTTCAAGTTTAATTTCTTTTTTATCTTCAGATTTGATTTTCTGACCTAGTTTCCTAACTAGGGTTTTCCCTTTGTCTACATGCTTTTTGGTCTACTGCTCTTCCTGCTTAATTTGGAAACCAGACTAGAAAAGAAAATAATCCCATGTCTTCCCTTCTCTTTGTAGAGCAGCACTGATAATCAATTTGATCAAACCATGATGGAAAATAGACTGTGTAGTGTGATCCTGATGCCCCTTAACCCTGCTTGACATCTTCTGGAAAATTTTAAACAAAAAGAAAGGAAGACTCAATTTGGATTCACCAACAAGATGCTGTAAGAACCTAAAATGATATTTCAAGACATAGGCATATCTCCCTTCGCAGGTGATATAGCTTTGTAGGACTTTAATGGGATCCACCCACTCATCTCTGAAATTCTGGATTAGTATTCCTTTGTTCCAGTTTGGAGTAATGCCAGGTAAAAGGTACCTTTGGGAATTAAAGGTGAAAGGCAACTTTTTGAACCACATTTCACCTTCATTTTTGACTCTTGTAGCTTCAACAACTAGCTCCACAGTCAACTTAAACTTTAGAGTATCAAATACCACCATGTCCTGGTTATAGCATTGGGCAAATTTATAAGAGACCTCAGTGTTATAGCCATCAATCCTCTTGAAAAAATCCAACCAACTAGCATTCTGGAAAAGCTCTGCACAATTTGGAAATTGGTCAATCCAACTCAGTTCAGTGGGCTCAGCCCTGTTTGTTTTGCTACTTTTTCCCATCTACTTTCAATGATTGAATTCTGTGTACTTTGAGGGCCCTGTTACTGACCTAACAACTCTTTTTTCTCAAGCTTCTAGAGTTTTGAAAGTCATATTCTTCGATTCTTCTTAGCTGTTTTCTCTTCTTTCTAACAGTCTGTTTTTTGTTATTAATGTAGGGAAATTTTTACACCAGACTTGAGTAGTTGAGGTCAGCAGAGTGCCAAAAATCCTCCAATAAAAAGGCTACTGAAACTAACTATCATCCAAGCTTGTTCATTTAGATGCTAGATCATCTCTAGAATGCATGACAACATCTGTGTGTTATGATTCTGCCCAAATAGTACATTTGGCTCTTTCTAATGCCACATATGAGCTATCTCTTTTGCGAAAAGATTTTGCTTCAGTGCTCCCAAATGCCTGCTTCTTAGATCAACTTATGATTTGTTTATCTAGTCGATGAAAATATATGAGAGCAATCCTATGTCTGCTCTGACTTGTATTTAGCACCAAAACCAGTCAGTTTCAAACACCTAATCAGACTAGGTCTTCATGCAATTCACATGCTCAGCTCCTTCATAGCACTGTTTACAGGTAACAATTAAATCTGTGAAACCATGGTCGCCACAAATTGAACAGAGCTTCACCTTCAATGCAACTGCTACCTTTCAACTTTTCACTTGCCATAGCATCTAAAAACCTCTTAGACTAATATCTCTTCGACAGGAGTTTTGTTAAAAGCCTACATTTATGCTTTCCTTAATCAATTTTAACAAAACAAGCTTTACTGGGAAAGCCCCAATTTAGCAGCCATTATCAGATTAACGCGGAATGCCCTATTCCTGTCCTACTGCAGAGGTTTAAAATCAATCCTTGAGCTATCTGATTGTCAAATTCAACTATCCAAGTGTCTTCGGCTTTCCAATTTGCTTCCAGCTGGCGCGACGAGAAAGCCCTAAATCTTCTCTGTAACTGTGAAATCCCTAACTCCCCTTTGTAACTGCAACTTTCAGATTTTGGGCAAATTTCCTCACTCCACTTAGTCTCTAATTCCGTAATGCATGTATGGAGAACTCCTTTCACTTCAATCTAGGCTCGTTTGTCTACCTGTCACAATTCGCCCAACTCTAACTAATGATTTGCCACTATTTCCTCCATGCTGTAAAATGCACCTATTTTCATGATCATCACTGAAGAAACACGTATCAAAAGCCTTTAAGCATGTGATTAGTCATCAAAAACCAAAATCGTGGCAGAAATTTGCTTGAATACCGGCGATTTTAGCGCGCGCGATATTCTTGTAGCGCCGCGGTGTAAACTTTTGACAGTTGCGCTACAAGAATAATTTAATTTCAATTTTGGCGCTATTTTATCATTATTTCCACTTTGAACAAACTTTAAGTGATAAAATATGACCATGATGTTGTTTGTGAACTAATTAATCCATATAATGTTCTATAAAACCCTTCAAGACCTAAGAAGAACAAACTTAAAGGAAAACCTAAAGAAAAACTCAAAATCTCAATTAAAACCAAAATTTTTCTAAGGTAGGCAAATGAGAAAATATAAGAATATGAGCAAACCTAAAACAACAATCACAAACAAAATATAAAATTGAAGGTGACAAGTTCATGACTTAACACTACTGTTACATGTGTTTCTTTGGGAGCTGACTGGAATCTGGCCACCAATCCAACAACTTGAATCACATTTGGTCTTGTGGCTGTCACATATAGCATACTTCCAATCATGGATCTAAACATGGTATGGTCTAATTCTAGAGATTCATCATCCTTACTTAACTTGCAACCAGTGACCATAGGAGTACCAACAGGTTTGGAATCTTCCATTTTAAACTTTTTCAACATATCTTTGATGTACTTAGTTTGGGAGATGAAAATTCATTCGTCTGTTTGGTAGACTTGTAATCCCAAGAAGAAAGTCAATTCACCCAGCATTGACATTTTGAATTCTTTCTTCATTTCAGAGGAAAAATCTACACTTAGGATTTGAAGATTGCTTCCAAATATGATATCATCCACATAGACAACAACAATGATCATATTTTTATCTTCAATCTTTAGGTAAATATTACTTTCAGCGGCTCCTCTTTTAAAACCTTGATGTTTCAAGTAAGTGTCTAGTCTTGAAAACCACACTCTTAGAGCTTGTTTGAGACCATAGAGTTCCTTTTTTAGTTTACAGACATAGTCTTTGTTTTCTGACAAGAGAAACCCTTCAAATTGTTCAATATATACTTCTTCTTCTAGTTTTTCATTCAGGAATGCAGACTTGACATCCATTTGATATACTTTGAAATTTTTATGGCATGACAGTGCTAAAAACATTCTAATTGCTTCAAAATGTGCTACAAGAGCATAAGTTTCTTCAAAGTCAATACCTTCCACTTGGGCTTACCCCTTACAAACCAATATTGCTTTGTTCCTTATTACTTGTCCATCTTGATTGAACTTGTTTTTGAAAATCCATTTGGTTCCTACAATGTTCTTATCTTCAGGTCTTGGGACAAGTTTCCAGGTCTCATTTTTCTCAATCTAATCTAGTTCTTCATTCATGGCTTTGACCCATTCATCACTTTTGCTGGCTTCTGTAAAGTTCTTGGGTTCAATTATTGAGAGTAGGGATTGTTCAACACCTGGTAGTTGTCTTCTTGTTATGACTCCAGCATTTTTATCACCCATGATCTGTGAATCCAGATGATTCTTTTGTATCCTTCTAGAAGGAGTTTTAGTGTCAGGTCTAGAGAAGTCTTCTTCATCTTCCTGTGTATCTTCCTTCTCTTTTTTTTCTTCTTTGTTATGAATGCTCTCATCCTTTTGCAAGTCTTTTATTTCATCATCACATGTATTTTCAATACTGTCAAGATTTTTCTCTTTCCTTGGTTTTATATCATCTACTTCCACATCAACACTTTCTATAGTTTTATGTAACCTTTATTGTAACACCTATATGCCCTTTTTGTGGATGAGTATCCTAGAAAGATTCCTTCATCAGTCCTAGAGTCGAACTTTCCAAGGTCATCCTTGTTTCTTTTGATGTAACAGTTACTGCCAAATACTTTTAAATATTTGACTAAGGCTAGTATTCCATACCACAAATCGTAGGGGGTACTTTCCTTATTCACTCTGAGTTTCCCTCTGTTAAGTATGTAGACAGCTGTGTATACAGCTTCTCTCCAAAATGAATCTGGCAGTTTTGCTTCCTTAAGTATTGTTCTGGCAGCGTCTTGGTATGTTCTATTTTTCCTTTCAACAATCGCATTTTGCTGAGGAGTTTTTACAGCTGAAAATTTTCTGTTGATTCCATGACCTTCACAAAACTCATTGAATTCATTGGAATTAAATTTGCCCCCATTATTTGATCTAAGACACTTGATTTTCATACCTGACTCATTTTCAACCATTGCTTTAAGATTTTAAAATTTTCAAAGGCTTCTGATTTTTCTTTGAGGAATGCCCATGGGGTCTTCACATAGTGAAACTGTGTCATAGCGCCTTCGTTCATGGGATATTAAAGAATACCCCTAATTTCACTAGATATTGAAAATTACTTGCAAAAATCATTTTGTTGAGCCCCCCTCCCAATACATATTTCAAATTAAAAACCCCTATTTTTACAATATATTCCTTATTTTTACTAAAAAACCCTTTTTATACCCCCCAATACCTATAAACCCCCCATACCCTATTCCCTGCCCCCCAATACCTACAATATATTGACCTTATTTTTCACAATTAAAAACCTCCCAATATGAATGAACGCGATAAGATATTGCTCAACAAGGTGAATCCCCCGTGGGAATGCCACCCATGTCATCCTTGTGTAATCATCAATGAGAAACATGAAATAGCGATATCGTTGCAGGCTTTTAGTTTTGGTTGGTCCAAAAAGTTCTGTATGTATTATTTCCAGAGGATGTGAGGTCATATTTTCTTTTATTTTAAAATTGGCTCTAGATTGCATCCCATGTTGACAATGTTTACACGCAGAGTTTATAGGAACTACAATTTTAGGTAGATCTCTTACAACTTTCTTCGTGCTTATTTTGGCAAGATTATCAAAACCTAAATGTCCCAACCTTCTATACCACAACCAACTTTCATCTACCAAACTTAAGTAACATTGGTTTTCATTTTCCAAGATGTATACATTGTTTGTATTTCTCATAGCAATGCCAATGACCTTTCCTGATTCGTTATTCTTGATTTCACTTTTTTCTGAGTCAAAGATACAAATGTGTCATTAGTCTCATGTTTGACTTACACTGAGAAGATTAGGATTGAGGTTTTCAACTACCAAAATATTTTCTGCTTTGATCTTGCTGTTGACAACAACTGTTACTTTCTCAATTATTTTGGAGGACAGAATGTCTCCAAAAGTGATTTTTCCCTTATTATATTTTAGTGTTATGAATTTTCTTGGGTCACCGGTCATATGTTTTGAACAACCACTATCCAAGTGCCATAAGTTTTGGCTTTCAGTTGCACATAAAGTAATCATGGAACTTTCCTTTTCTTCCTTTTATCTCTAATACTTCTTTTGTTTGGTGTTCTAAGATTTGATTGCAATAGTATTCCTTGTAGGATTCTTCAGTTTACAATATCTTGCCATATGTCCATAGTTATTACACTTATAACATTTTGTGTCATATTTTTGGAGTAGTGTAAAAAGATCTTATTTCTCTTCGACTTATTACTTAATGACTTCTTCTTGTATTCATAAAACTTTCTTTCAGTTCTGCAATTTAAGGCCTTATGACCAAAATTATTACAGGAATAGCAATGACCTAAAAATATCTGTAGATATCTATTTGGTCTCTTGGATGCTATATTATTTCTATTTTTATCTTGATAAATTAAGCCTGCTTTCTTGCTTCCTTCCTTTTTAGTTGGAGTCTTTAGTACTTCAGCATAGATTTTCTTACTTCCTTCTTGATTGGTGACAGGAAAATTCTCAGGCTTCTTCTTTTTAACAAACCCCAAACCAGACCTATCACTTGATGGTATTTGGCTACTAAGAATGTCATATAGAATCCTTGAGCTATTCTCAAACTTTGATTTGATATATCCTTCATCAAGCTTTCTCTTGAATTGCATGATTTCTTCTGCAAGCTTTTCAGACTATTGTATTCTTTTTTTTAGCTGTAGGTTTAGGTCCTCCTCAACCTTTTTGGCATCTAAAAGTTGAGCTTCCAACTGTATGATGATAAGATTTGACTGTCTGTTCTTTTTCCTAGATTTCTCAAGTTTTTCAAGGGCACTAACAAGTTAAACTCTTAGGTCTACTTCCCCTTCTACAATTGAGTCACTATTTGAGGCTTGAGTATCTAGGCCCATAAATAAAAATTCAGTTTCTTCAACTTCACTTCCATCTGAATCTTCACTGTCTTCCATGGTGTAAACAATTTTCTTTCTCCCATAGGGTTTTTTCTTGTTTCCTATTTTACCCTTTTTGAACTTCGAAGTTTCCTTTTCTTCATTCTCATCTTGTTTAGTGTAGGTGCATTTAGAGGAAAAATGTCCAATCCTTCCACAATTAAAACACTTTAAAGGTAACTTCCCCTTGTATTTTCTCATCCCTCTCTCAAGTTTATTAATGAAAAGAGATTCCTCATCATTTGGGTTTTCTGATTGATTTTTAAGGAGGCTTTAAAAGCTACTTCTTTTCTTGAAGATCCATTTTGTCCTATTCTCATCTCATATGGAGTGAGAATTCGATGTAACTCATCCATTGCTACCTTTTTAATATCATATCATTCTTATAAGGTGGATACATTTGGGTCATATCTCATTGGTAATGTTCTTAGTACTTTTCTTACCACTTCCTTTTCTTTTAATTTTCCTCCAAGCCCTCTGATCGCATTAACAACTTCATCTACACGAAGAAGGTATTCACCAATATTCTCTTCTTCTTTCATTTTAATGCTTTCAAATTGACCTTTATATGTTTGAAGTTTGGATTCTTTGACCTTAGATTCTCCTTCATAGATAATTTTCAACTTGTCCCAAGCTTGTTTGGCAGATGTGCTTTGCATAACTTTAGTAAATACCAAGTTTGGTAAACCACTTAAGATTGCATTTAGGGATTTGGAATTACCTTCATATTCACCTAGTTCAACTGTGTCTGCAAGGTATTGGTTTCCTATTTTAAGCTCCTTTTTTGTTGCTGCCCAAACCTTCCATCCCAGGGACATTAGATGACACCTCATTTTTATACTCCAGTAAGCATAATTTTCTCCGGTAAATAGTGGAGGTTTTTTAGTGGGAAATCCTTCTTGTTGATCCATTGTGATTTTTGGATGGAATCTTCCTTCCAGTGGTTAAGCTGTTGTGAAGGAACCTACTCTGATACCAATTGTTGGATTATCCCACAATACTGAGTGGAGGGGGGGGTGAATCAGTATTGTCCCTTTTTCTTAAAATACACAAAAATCAACAATCAAGACACATATTTTATCATGGAAACCTCAAAGGGAAAACCACCAACACAAACTCATTAACAAGATGAATTTACAAAATTTTATATCTGCTACTACAAAAAGAATGTAAACACACCCTAGGTTTTTCCTGCAACTACAGACAGGGATGCTACAACACCCCTATGGTTTTATTCCTGCTTCAATAGACAAATATGCTATGACACCCTGTTCTCCAGCTATGACTAGAAGGAGGCTTCGACCCCCTGCAGACCTGTGGCCTTCCCTAGCACTACCCTGCCACCATGTACTGATTTTCTCAGTCTTTTGGAACAATTGTAGACTATTCACTTTGGACTCTATCAAGCTTCCTCCTCAACCCTTTTGGCATCTAAAAGTTGAGCTTCCAACTGTCTGATGATAAGATTTGACTGTCTGTTCTTTTTCCTACATTTCTCAAGTTCTTCGAGGGCGCTAACAAGTTCAGCTCTTAGGTCTACTTCTCCTTCTACATCTGAGTCACTATTTGAGGCTTGAGTATCTAGGCCCATAAATAAAACTTCAGTTTCTTCAACTTCACTTCCATCTGAATCTTCACTGTCTTCCATGGTGTAAACAATTTTCTTTCTCCCATAGGGTTTTTTTCTTGTTTCCTATTTTACCCGTTTTGAACTTCGAAGTTTCCTTTTCTTCATTCTCATCTTATTTAGTGTGGGTGCATTTATAGGAAAAAATTCCAATCCTTCAAAAATTAAAACACTTTAAAGGTAACTTCCCCTTGCATTTTCCTGTCCCTCTCTCAAGTTTATTAATGAAAAGAGCTCCCTCATCATTTGGGTTTTCTGATTGATTGTTTTAAGGAGGCTTTAAAAGCTGCTTCTTTTCTTGAAGATCTATTTTGTCCCGTTCTCATCTCATATGCAGTGAGAATTCCATGTAACCCATCCATTGTTACCTTTTTAATATCATCTCGTTCTTCTAAGGTGGATACCTTTGGGTCATATCTCATTGGTAATGTTCTTAGTACTTTGCTTACCACTTCCTTTTCTTTTAATTTTCCTCCAAGCCCTCTGATCGCATTAACAAATTCATCTACATGAAGAAGGTATTCACCAATATTCTCTTCTTCTTTCATTTTAATAATTTCAAATTGACCTTTATATGTTTGAAGCTTGGATTCTTTGACTTTAGATTCTCCTTCATAGATAATTTTCAACTTGTCCCAAGATTGTTTGGAATATGTGCATTGCATAACTTTAGTAAATACCAAGTTTGTTAAACCACTTAAGATTGCATTTAGGGCTTTGGCATTACCTTCATATTCACCTAGTTCAACTGTGTCTGTAGGGTATTGGTTTCCTATTTTAAGCTCCTTTTATGTTGCTTCCCAAACCTTCCATCCCAGGGACATCAGATGACACCTCATTCTTATACTCCAATAAGTATAATTTTCTCAGGTAAATAGTAGAGGTTTGTTAGTGGCCAATCCTTCTTGTTGATCCATTGTGATTTTTGGACGGGATCTTCCTTCCAGTGGTTAAGTTGTTGTGAAGGAACCCACTCTGATACCAATTGTTGGTTTATCCCCCAATACCTATAGGGAGGGGGTGAATCAGTATTGTCCATTTTTCTTAAAATACACAAAAATCAACAATCAAGACACATATTTTATCATGGAAACCTCAAAGGGAAAACCACCAACATAGACTCATTAGTAAGATGAATTTACAAAATTACTTATCTACTGCTATAGAAAGGATGTAAACACACCCTAGGTTTTTCCTGCAACTAAAAATAGGGACGCTACAACACCCCTATGGTTTTCTTCCTACTTCAACAGACAAGGATGCTATGACACCCCATTCTTCAGCTATGATAGAAGGAGGCTTTGACCCCCTGAATACTTGTGGGCTACCCTAGAACTACCTTGCCATCTTGTACTGATTTTCTCAGTATTTTGGAACAATTGTAGACTATTCACTTTGGACTCTGTCAAGCTTCCTAACAGAGACACTTAATTCTTTACACTTTCATTCAATAAATACCCTTTAACTATTTCTTATCAATGCAACTCTCCATATCTAAACTCTTTCATTTTTGGATTGTGATTGTTTACTTACAGACACACCTATTCATCATCTACCCATCCAACCGTTGCATCATTTCATCGTTAAGTTTCAGTAAAGGCACTGTTTCATTCTTCCCACAACTCATAACTCATTTCCGCCGCCCTGTTTATTGTTTTCTGTTGCTTTCGTAATTTTCTTCCTTAGATACAATCTGGACAGTTGATCTTATATCTGAATCTCTCTAGACCTTTGATATACTCTACAGATTTCCCTTTTGAAATTGTATTTCCACACCAAGTTTCTATTTCAACAATTCCCCATCATTGATCTTCGTCGGGATTTTCCATGAGTGTTGATCTCCAGACTACAGTATGCGGGATGCAGAAATCTAACATTTCCTCAAATCGTATCTCGACTTTTTTCCTTCCCTCTTTCCACACTTATTTTACCGAACCGTTGATCTATTTTAGCGAAACTAATCTCAGCTATCCGATCTTGTTCTTTTCCGGAACTTTGGTTTTTCTGCTTAACTGTTAGAGCTAATCCTTAACCGTCGGATCTAGTGTGGGACTGATATAATCCATCCGATCTTGATTGTTGTGGAACCAACTTTCGGGCGTCGGAACTAATCCTTAACCATCGGATCTTAGTGTGGGGCTAATATAAGCCATCCGATCTTCATTGTTGTGGAACCGACTTACGAACTTGTTTTTCCGCAAGCTCCTTTCTGCACTGCGGAATGCGGAAGTCACTACTTCAGCTAATTGCTTTGCGTCTTTCCAATTTCCACAATTCTTTTTCCGAACCGTTGATCTGTTTTAGTGGAACTAATCTCAACCGTATGATCTTGATCTTTTGTGGAACTTTGTCACTTTGCACATGTTTAACCTCTGCGCTAGTTCATTCAACAAGAACATTGTGA
Organism: Pseudotsuga menziesii; assembly: GCA_001517045.1. Classification (NCBI taxonomy): domain Eukaryota; kingdom Viridiplantae; phylum Streptophyta; class Pinopsida; order Pinales; family Pinaceae; genus Pseudotsuga; species Pseudotsuga menziesii. Next base: position 45,212 of record LPNX010466830.1, on the reverse strand, counting down.
GCCATCGATTTACTTGGATGATCAATCTCAGTCATTCAACTTGCTATAGGGTTATTCATTTTTCATTCAACCTGCAACCTGCAATAGGGTTATTCGTTACTTGCAATCTACAACAGGGTTATTCCTTTGTTATTCTGTTGGTTTCAGCTTGCCACAATATCTTTGACTTTCGTTAACAATTTTTCCATCAATGAAAACTATTTTACTCAACACACAGCTGCAGATCCGCGACTCAACATCCTTCTACTACTATGAGACTTCCTTCTCATCTCTTCAAAATACTTCTACTTATTCTCCTAACTGATTGAACTAACTGGACCCTTATACAGAATGGGTTTGTCCTATTTATATATGTTACAATACAACGCAGGGTCGAATGAGTACAACTCAGTTATTATAGTCATAAACAGCCACAAAAACATATTTCATATTTATTACAGTCCATATTGGCCGCACAAACGTCCTGCATTACATTAATCGCAGGCCATAACTAGCCGTGAAAACGTCTTCCAATATGCTTGTATAGGTCATAACTAGCCACAAAAACTGTCCTTTAGTCTTCCGCTGACTTGAACTCCTGCGGTCTTTTGACCTATTTCTTTCCATCCTTTACTCTTCTACCTGCTAATATTCCACCGAATCAAGGCCCGATTTTCCTTTGTTGCACCATTCCTCGTTGCATCTTTCTCTCTTCTGCACTTCCTTTCCTTCCTTTACCTACCTTTACTCTGTCACATGCCTTCTTTTCCTCTTGCGCTTGCGCTTCGATTTCTTCCTTGTGCTCTTTCCTGTCCCAACAGGCCCTCAACACTCACATGTGGCTCATCCCAAGCCACTAAACAGGTCTCATGGTTCTAATGGTTCTGGCACTAGCTACACCATGGGACCAACCTTATCCAAAAATTCCTTCAAAATACCTTCCACTAGGGCAACTTCTTTCCTTACTTCCCCGGCCTGCTTCGCCAATTGTTCCACACAGTTGGAATTGATATGTTATCATGGTTATTCTTCCAGTGACTAAGTGATAAGCTGGAGCTTCTACTGTACAAGATGAATGAGCCCTGTAACTCGTTCGACCTCTGTCTTCTATGTCGTGACTTCCTCATTTATTTTTTGCTCTTGGTCCGAGAGAGTTTTGACTTGCTGTTGTAGTTGCTTCAACTCGACAACCTTTGCAATCTTCTCTTTGATCGAAAGCTTCTTCATGTCTTCCTTAACCGTGGTTATCTTTAAATCATCTTATCATGCATCTTCCTTAATTTTCTCCATGGCTTCATCTTCCAGAAGTAATTCCCATGTCACAGAGGCGGCATTGACTGCTTCAGTGCAAAGCTTTTCTCCTTGCTTGATTCGCTCAATAGCCTCATATGTTGTTTTCCTGCACTCTAGACATAAAGTGATTCGATGGTTCAACTTCTCTTAGATCATACCTACCATTGATCTATGGCTTAACACCCGATTGGTCCATGATCTCTATTTAAAGAGCATGGAGAGTCCTTGGCTAGTTGATCGATTATGAGAAGCTCATGTAACTTTCTTTATTTTGCATAATAAATTGCTTCAAGTAGCTATTTGGCTGGGGCCATGGATGGTTTCCCTCTTGAGGGTTTTAACCATGAGACAAACATCGGTGTGTTGATCTGTGATCTATTTGTGTGAAGTGGTTGCTCAAGGTGTTCGGTCTTTTGGGAGTACCTTGTATACCCGAACATGGTATCAGAGCGTTTATGAAGAGCCGGTTTCGGTTTTGATCAAGATCTAGAACCGGTGTTGCCGAAACTTTGAAAGGGTTTTTGGTTCTAGATTTTATGTGAATTTGTGACCTATGGGAGCTATTCCATTACATTCGGAGTACCATTTCCATTGGGAAATAGTTTTTTCGTTTCATCGAAAGCTGTTTCCGTTTGTTCCTGAAACACCCATTTCGACAAATCTAAAGGTATAATGTTACAACGACGGATTTGTTTTATTTATTTTTTAAATCTCTCATATTTTATCAGTTTTATTATTAGATCTTTACTATTTTAGTCTCGGATTGTTGCCTTCCCTAGCTACGTATGCTCTTTGCCATGCACCTTGTGCGATTGCGGTGAATCAGAAACAGAAAGGGAAAGTTTTTTTCTTGTCTTCTTGGCTACGTATGCTCTTTGTTGTGCACCTTGTGCGATCACGGTAAATCAGAAACAATGAGAAAACTTGAAAACATAGACTTTCCGGGTAAGCTAACCAATATCTAACCCCATTGTGTAGAAAAAGTTTTTTTTGTTTTTATTTTTCATTTTTTTTGTGATTTGCAGAAAAAAAAAGGCAAGCATGGACAACGAGAGAAAATTGTAAAAAAAATAAAAATCCCCCTTCCTCTTTCCATTCTTTTATGTATCTTTTAAACTTAGCTCACTTGGTCCAAAGTTGCTTTCTTCCTTAATAGGTCTTGAGTTCAAGTCTTATTAACTTACTTTTAGTGCATGCAATTTCTATTTTCAAGTTACTTTATTGTAAAAGTGCATCTCACATAAATAAAATAAAATAAAAAGTGAGTCACTTAAGTCTTTTAATTTATTGCCGCACCATTTAAAGTAACGTTATTGTAAAAGTGAACATCACTTATTCTACAAAAGTGATTCACTTAAAAACAAATTTATTGTAAAGTGATTTTCAAAGGTTAATCTTGGAAAGAGGGGGCTTCTTTTTTTAGTTGGTCAAGTTAATATCTGCCACGTCATTATTGGGGACATCTTCAACATTTTCTTTGATCAAGCATAACTTCATCATCCAGAATCAGTTTTCAGTGCCGTTTTTTTTTAAAACGCATATTTTTTCGAGCTCTTTGAATCCAGATAGTTAGTTTCTATTATTTTAGCCATTATTTTATAGTAAGGCCACCCCTTGTGATATTATACTTACAAGCTCTAACTATTTCTCATGGAAATATCGTATGGAGGATGTTCTGCGAAGTAGGGGAATTTTCAGGATAACCTTAGGGAAAGAAACAGAACCAACTGATGATGATAAAAAAATTAAATGGGAAAATAGATGTGATGAAGCTCGTGGATTGATTGGGATGCCAATCTCTACTGATTTGCGGTTCCACATATCTGAAATTGATGAACCTGATCAAGCTTGGGAAAAGTTTGAATCTATGTTTGGTAAACACAATGAAATTCAGGGTCATCAACTTGAGAATGAGTTGATTTTCTTGAATCCAAATTATTTTCCATGCATTCAAGACTATTTTCTAAGTATAAAACTCTTAAACTCTTATGTGCAGAATGCAAGATTAAGAAAGAAGACAAACAATGTGTTTATCGTATTTTTTCCAAACTTGGACCTGCATATTCTATTTTTGTATCTACATTCTCCTCCATGAAAGAATCCTTGACTGTAGCTAGCTATCAAGAGCCTAGTCTTGAATCCTTTTGTGATTCCTTAATTAGAGAGCAAGATAAGCTCATTCATCTTGGAATAATTAACAATGCAGATACATCTGGGAAAGTCTTATTATCCCAACAGTTTGAAAAGTCCAAGCCTCCCAAATAACAGAATTTTTGCAATAATAAGCCAAACAACAAGGGTCCCAAACCCTCTCAGTCAGCTCCTTTAAAAAATGACAAAGGATCCAAGACAAAAGGAAAGAAGACTGAGCGTCATTTCAATTTTTGTGGGAAAGATAATCATGATGAATCTAAGTGTTTCATGAAGATGGCATCCTTGGAAGCAGCAATGAAGAAGAACCACATCATCCTAGATTTGCCTTCAGAATCTACCTCTCATGGACATGCACTTTGTGCTTCTAGTTACTCTTAAAATGCATCTGCTTCTTCTACTTCAATTGAATGGCTCATTGATTCTGGAGCATCGTATCATATGGCTAAGGATCAAGCCATCTTTTCTACTATGCATGAATGTAACACCAAACAAATATTTGTTGGTGATGATAGATCTCTAAGTGTTGTAGGATCTGGAACAGTTCCAGTAGAAAATGGTCATTTTAGTGATGTACTATGTGTTCCAAAAATTTCCTGCAATTTGTTATCAGTCTATCAAATTACTCATTCAGGTGAAGGTAAAACTGTGACGTTTACACCTCACCAAGTTGTAATCAAGGATTTTAAAAATCCTCAAAATGTCCTTGCTACTGGAACTGTTGATGATATTACTAGGTTGTACAAATTTAACAACTTTGGGTCATCACCTTTTCCTTCAGTTTTTGTTGCTCATAATGATAACTTGAGCAAACTTTGGCATGAGTGATTTGGTCACTTAAATTATCGCTCATTGCAACAACTATGTAAAGAAAATATGGTGACTGCTCTTCCGATGGTATCTTGCAATGATGGTGTTTGTTCTGGTTGTGTACTCAAAAAACATCATCGAGACAATTTTGAAAAACATGCCTCTTAGCATGCCTCAGTTCCCTTGGAGCTTGTGCATAGTGACTTGTGTGTCCCTCTTCCATCTGCTTCCTTTTCTGGTTTCAAATATTTCTTAACTTTCATTGATGATTAATCCAGATGCACTTAGGTTTACTTCCTAAAACTTAAGAGCGGAGTATTTAACATGTTCTTGGCCTACAAGGCCCTTGTTGAAAAACAATCTGGTCATTAAATTATTAAGTTAAGATCTGACAATGGAGGAGAATATGTTAACAACAAGTTCACTACTTTTTGCACTGAACAAGGAATCCAACAACAACACACTAATCCATATACACCACAACAAAATGGTGTAGTTGAACGAAATAACCACACTTTAAAAGAAATGGTTAATTGTATGATCCAATCTAAGGGACTAAGTCTTCAATATTGGGCTGAGGCCATAAATTGTGCAAATTACATAGTTAATCGCACACCCACTAAATTTTTACAAGGTATAACACCAGAAGAAGCATGGATTAAAATTAAACCAGATGTAAGTCACTTTCGTGTGTTTGGTTGTGAAGCATGGGCTCATATTTCGGATGAAAAATGGAAAGCATTACAGCCTAAAAGTGAAAAGTGCATATTTGTTGGATATTCTGAAGATGTAAAAGGTTATAGACTTCTTCAGCCACATTCACATGATATAATCATTATAAGAGATGTTAAATTTGATGAAAATCTCTTGGCTTGTGAGCCTAACTTGGCGGGTGTGCCATCTTTGGCCTGTGAGCCTGATTCAGTGATTGTGCCTTCTTCTTCTTCTTCTTCCAACTTCCTTGACAGATTTCCAACTCCAGTTTCTAATGATGACAGTGAGGATGAAAATCCACCTTCGCCTGCTCATGTTCCTCCAATTGCACTAGCACCAATTCTTCCTCGATGGGTTTGTTCAACATGTGAAGTAGCTGGTGATCTTGTCAGTGATACTAGAGATCAACGTCGAACACGTTCTCAGTTTCAGCGAGCCTCTTCTCTTTTGGCTCAAGTTTCCAAGAATCATGATCCAAAAACTTTTGCAGAAGCTTTAGGAAATCCAGATTGGGATGCAACTATGGATGAAGAATATCGTTCCTTAATGGCAAACGATACTTGGGATCTTGTTCCTCTTCCAAAAGGAAGAAAACTTGTCAGATGTAAATAGGTCTACATAACTAAGTATGGATAAGATGGAAGTGTTGAAAGACTTAAGGAAAGGTTAGTTTCCAAAGGTTTTTCCCAAGTTGAAGGGATTGACTATAATGAAACCTTTTCTCTTGTCGCAAAAATGAATTACATCCGCCTTGTTCTTTCCCTTGCATCCTTACATAACTGGGAATTCCATCAAATGGATGTCAAGTCTGCCTTTTTACATGGTGATTTACAGGAGGAAATTTACATGGAACAACCTGTTGGATATGTTCAGGATAACTCTAGCCTTGTCTGTCTCCTTAAGAAATCCTTATATGGCCTTAAGCAAGCTCCTAGAGCTTGGTATGCCAAAATGGATATCTTTCTCCTTGACACTGGTTTTTCTAGATTCCATTCTGACCCTAATGTCTATACCAAGAAAGTAGGAAACCATCTCATCATACTTGTTCTTTATGTTGATGATCTTATCCTTACTGGTAGTGACCCTAAACTTATAACCCATGTGAAATCTAGTCTTAAGCAAAATTTTGAAATGTCAGACTTAGGACATTTGCATTATTTTCTTGGTCTCCAAGTCTTGCAAACCAAATAAGGAATCTTTCTTTCCCAGTCTAAGTATGCTTGTGACCTTCCTCGTCACTTCCACATGGAAGATTGTAAACTAGCCCCTTCTCCCTTCCAGTCTGGAGTCAAACTTTCTGCCACTTGTACTTCCCCTGAAGTAGATGCCACCTTGTATCGTCAACTTATTGGTAGTCTCTTATACTTGACTCATTCCCATCCTGACCTTTGCTTTGCCATTGGTCATGTTTCCCATTATATGCAAACACCTCATGAAAGTCATTGGAAAGCAACAAAAATAATACTTCGATATATTCGAGGTACAATTCAGTTTGGGATTCATTACAGTACAGGGGGGAAACCTTTGTTGGTTGGTTTCACTGATTCAGATTGGGCCAACGATATTGATGATCGAAAGTCTACTACAGGCTAAGTTTTCAGTCTGATATTTGGACTTGTCACTTGGGCTTGTAAGAAACAACAAGCTCTTGCTCTTTCTTCAGTAGAAGCAGAATATCAAGCCACCGTTAATGCCAGTCAGGAAGCTTTATGGCTTCGACAGATCCTTTCAGAGTTTGGATTTGAGCAGCAACAACCTACTCCACTTTGGTGTGACAATCAAAGTGCCATCAAGCTTTCCAAATATCCATTTCTACATCAATGCAACAAACACATTGAGCTACACATGCACTTCATCAGAAATCTTGTTCATGATCGTGTTCTTGAAATGCTCTATTGCCCTATAGACGATCAAGTTGTAGACATCTTCACCAAGTCTCTTACAGAAGAAAAGTTTTCTAAAATTCGATCTATGTTAGGAGTTCAGGAATGTGTCCTTAAGGGGGGATAGGATCTAATGCCTCATTCCTTCTCCTAATAGTGTCACTTTTGTAAATCCTTCAATCCTATCCCAAGTTGTTCTTAAGGGGGGATGTTAGGATATTTAAACACTTAGGAGTTAGTTAAGATCAACTTGTGTAATATATCTGTTAGCTAAAGTGTGTTTCTTTAGTATGCATTAGTATGCATTTGTAAATATTCTAATCCGATGGTCACGATATGTTCTAGACATAAAGTGATATGATGATTCAACTTCTCTTAGATCATACCTACCATTGATTCGTGTCTTAACACCCGATTGGTCCATGATCTCTATTTAAAGAGCATGGAGGGTCCTTGGCTAGTTGATAGATTATGAGAAGCTCATGTAAATTTCTTTATTTTGCATAATAAATTGCTCCAAGTAGCTATTTGGCTGGGGCCGTGGACTGTTTCCCTCTTGAGGGTTTTAACCACATGACAAACATCAATGTGTTGATCTGTGATCTATTTGTGTGAAGCAGTTGCTCAAGGTGTTTGGTCTTTTGGGAGTACCCTGTGTACCCGAACATTTTCCACTTCTGTGACAACGTCTTGAAGCAGGTTCATGTCTTCCTCGTCTAAGCTGACAGTGTTGGTTGTTCTATCATCTTTACGCTTCTTGTGTTGCGCCTGAGGCTACTCTTTGTTTCGTGCCTCTTCTTGGGCCTTATTCCAAGTATGCACATCCTCATAAGTAGGTGTGTATTCTACATCATCTTGATCAGATCCCTAATCACTGTCATCATCGTGATCATCTGTCTCCTCGTATCATTATCTTCAAACTACAGTTTCAGCAACTTCAGGATGGTATTCATCAATAGTGGCACTCCAGCAGGGATCTAGAGTGCAACCAAGCCTGGAGTGTGCTTTCGTCGGAAGCTTCACTTCAGGATAGGGATAATTTTATGGGCGAAATTTATCCCATGGGCTGTTTTTAGGGGGTTTTCTCCAAAAAAATATTCGCCATTTTGCATTTTTTGAAGCCCTGTTTCGCCCAATTTTGATGGGGTAAACTTTTTTCACCCTAAAAATCACCAAATTATTATATAAACAATATAAAATCCTTGGAAATTAAAATATTTTTTGAAAAATATTGCCAAACATTTTATAGTTAGCATTTTAAGAATTGGTAAGATTCACCAACATTTATACACTTTTAATTAAGTATGGTTCCTTAAAATCATCCCCGCTTCAGGCGTCTCTTCTCTCCTTGGCTGAACATATGGTGGTAGGAGGTTTTGCTCCTCTATAGTAGAATTTGCCTCTCTTCGCAGTGGCGAAGTTGGTGCTTCCTCGGTGGCCTCCTCGGTGGCCTTGTGCTTCTTTTTAAGCTTCGGCTTCCTGACCCAAGGCCTTGACATGCCTAGGATGTCTCTATCCGATACAAACATTCATGGAAATACAACTGGTATGTTAACTGGTGGATTAGCGGGTGGGTTTTGAACCGGGGCCGACATAGTGGCCAAACCAGAGGCCGAATCTGGGGCCGAACCGGTAGCAAGAACTGTTTATGGATTTGGTCGCACCATTGTTTATGGTTGTTCCTCTCATTGCTATACCTCCGGTGACATAATCTCTTATTCTATCGGGTAGGGTGACGCTCTTGTAATGTCAAACTGCTCACTGGTACTGGAAATCGAACTGACCATTAGCTTCAGCTCTCAAAGTTTCTTACTCTGGTTTGCTCTTCTTCTCTCTGTGCAAGTAAAATGATTCTTGACGATGAAGGCTCATATTTATAGGGATGTGCTCATCCTACACGTGATCATGCGATGGCATATCGACGTCTTATTGATCACATGGGCTTCCCATTTGACATATTTCAACATTAACTCATGTACTTGAGTCCCAATATGTACATGTCAAGGAAGTTATGGCGAGGACGACGGATGGGACCAAAAAACACATCGACATTCTCCTTGAACTTGTTGAATTAATGACCCCTCACTGTCATAACCACCTAAATATTTTATGGTATCCATGCTTTAATGATGTCCAGCTATCATTCCTGATCTTACTGTTATTTGCATACTTATGTCGCAGTCATGCGATAGAACAATTTCCTTTCCCCTTTTTCTTTTTTTCTGTCTTTATTTTATTTTTATTTTTATTTTTTATACCTTTTCCTTCTTACGCAGTCGTGTCACAGCTATCATGGTAAGGTTTCAAGTGGCTTCCATTTATTACTCTTGCGACTTGTGTGTCATCTAGCTTATGTAATTTTACTGGACCAGCCTCCATGATGTGCACGATCACATATGGCCCTAGCCAATGCGTCTTCAATTTTCCTGGATGCTTCAAAAAAAAAAAATTGTACAACAAAACAAGTCCTTCGACTTCAAAATGTGTAGTTCTGATATGGTGATCATGCCATGCTTTCTGCCTTTGATTCATTGTGTTTTGATGAAATCCTGCGACGAAACATTCCTCTTCCATCTAAACGAGTAGCGACAAACTTTGTTCGACAACATCTTCATCGGTCATTTTTGTTAGTGCGACAATTCTTAGGCTCAACACAATATACCCCATCGACACAACAACTTCTTTCCCTTACACTAATATGAATGGAGTGTGTCCTGTCAGTCGCTTTCAAGTTGTGCGGTACGCCCATAGCACAGCTGACACTTTCTAATCCCAATCATCTCTGCGCGCATTGCATACTTTGGTTAATACATTTTATAGAATCTTGTTGAATGCTTCGACCGTTCCATTCGCATGAGGATGATAGGGTGTCATTTTCCTATGCTGAATATGGAATTATGCAGTAATCTCATCAATCAATTTGTTAACAAAATGCATACCTTGGTCTCTTAGGAGAATTTTTGGACAGCCAAATCTAGTCACCACATTTTCAAATAAAAACTTCACCACAGTTGCTATGGTACAATCTTTAACAGGTGCAGCTTCAATCCATATGGTTAAGAAGTCTATCACTGTGATAATGTAGCATGTGCCAGTCCTCTTTCTTTGTGGATTGATTGGTTCAAAAAATTCAACAACCCATTTATCAAATGCTTGAAGGGTTATCTGCAGCACTAGCGGCATCTTGTCACGTCTTGATGGTTTTCGTGTTCTTTGCAAAATATCGTATCTGCGGAAAAAGCTCTTAGTATCCATATGTATAATTGGCCACCATAATCCCGCTTGCAATATCTTGAGCATAGTTTCCTTTCCATTATAGTGTCCTCCTGCGACTCCGACATGTGCTTCACTCATTACCCAATGTCATTCATGGTCAAAGACACATCGACGCAATATTTCATCAGGGACCATCTTTTATAGCTTCCCCACGATCAATGTATAATCAGCAGCTTTGACGATCAAATGTTTCTTCTGCACAGTGGTAAACCCTTCATGTGCATAGCCTGTACTCAGGATATGAATGATAGCTTCAAACTTTTTATCAACCATGATGACCACAAATAGTTGCACATCAAGCAAGTTGTCCTCTAGGCTGGTTGGTTCTTCACCAATTTCTATCCTCAACAAGTGATCAGGTCCCACATTCATTTGACCAAGTTTAAAAATGACCTTGAAATCAAATTCTTGAAACAAGAGGAGCCATCGATAGATCTGCCCCCCCCCCCCAACACTAGCTTGTTGACCAAGTATTTTAATGCCGAATGATCAGTGTACATTTTAAAATGTACACCCAGCAAGTAGTGTTGGAACTTCTACAATGCATATACCATGGCAAGACCTTCCCTCTCTATCGTTGACAATTTTCTTCTAGCAAAAGCAATAGGGTGGTCAATTGCACCCTCACCCTGTTGCATCAAGCCTATGCTGAGTGTGACAGACGACGCGTCAACATGGACAATGGAACTGATTCTTCCATTTGGGAAATACCAATATTGGCGCGGTGGTCATCTTGTTCTTTAATTTGTCTAATATTTCCTGACAAGCTTCTGTCCACTAAAACTTCGCATCTTTCTTCAACATTTTCTCCATAGGTGTAGTTATTTCTGCATATCCTATGATAAATTTTATGTAATAGCCTATGTGTCCTAACAATGATATGAGTTGCATGACTGATGTTGATGGTGTAAATTCAAGGATAATCGCAACTTTATCTGGGTCGAACAAAATTTTGTCGCAACACACGACATGTCCCAACAATACACCAAATGGTGCACAAAAAATACATTTCTTTGAATTAAGCGCGATCTGATACTGGCGACAATGACCCAACATCATGTGCAGACTCTCAATATGGTATTTTACTATACTAAACATAGTCCAATCATCAAAGTAGACCTCAAGAAATTTATGTATGAAATCTTTAAAAGTAGAAACTACTATTCCAGAAAAAATGGCAAGTGCATTCTTGAGTCCAAAGGGCATTACCGTATACTGATAGCATCCCCATTTTGTGATGAAGGTCATTTTGTGTCGATAGTACTTCGTGATTCTTACTTGGTGATAGCCAGAGAAGCCTTCGGTGAATGAATACATCTCCTTCCCTTCGACGCTTCATTGTGAGAGCATGCATCGTTCAACTTCCTCAGGTCGACATAGATCCTGACTTCGCCTATTGTCTTCTTATCTTAGATCACTATAGGACTGATCCATTCTGATTCCTCAACAAGTTCAATGATTCCTATGTCCAGCATTTGATCCAACTCAGCTTTCACCTTCTCTTTGTACCTTGGATTCAACCTATAAGGTCGCTTATTAACTTGTTTAACATCTGGTTTTAGGGGTATTTTCATCTCCCCTAGGTCTCCCACTATTCCCTTCATCTCCAAGAAGTTGGTAGGGAATAGGTCCTGAAACTCATGCAGCAAGTCCATGATATTTTTGAATATTTGATAATCCCAATAATCTCCTATATTGGCAAACTTTGGGTTTTTCAGCGAACCAATGTTCACTTTCTTGATTTTTAATGGCTTGAGGAACTGGTTGCTCAAAATACCACTTCCTTTGACTTTGCACATACCCTCTAAATCTAGTATGTTAATGTTAGTTAGATCATCATTTGGTTCTCTAGCCATATTGTAACATTCCATCCATTGTCGGATGGTCACGCTGCACTGGTGGGAGTTTGTCACTTTGACAGGGATTTCAGTGAAGATCTTCTATTTAATTGTTTGAAGCGAAGCATCAACTATCGGTTGCTCATCAAAAAATGCAAAGGTGTGTGCAAATTATTTAACCACCTCGTCCCAGTCCTGAGTTCCTTGCCACAACTCCATGGATGTATACCAACCCCTGGGTGTCATTTCCAAGGTGTGTATGAAATGATGGATCCATTCCTGTCGCGGGTATTCTGTAAATGCCATGCAACATTGATTGAGGTGTTCAACAACCCTGAGTACTTCTGACTCACGATGGTGACTTCTCTAAATCAGACTTTCAACAACCTTCTGCACTGTGGCCATTCTGATATGGATTTATTATGTGTACCCCACCATTTATCGGGCGTAGCCTTAAGTACATAGTCTAATGCAGACAAGCGTTGCGGTTCTGTTACCAGCCCTTCAAACTCACTTAGAAAGTTCGGAAGATTAAGCCAACCCTCATATGTCGGTAACTCCCTTAACTGATTCTGCACCCAATGCACATACCTGGTAATCCTAACACATCTCCTCATAGAGACATAATGAAATTTGTTTTTCCAATTCTGTAAGGCCTCTCCTGAATCTGATGTGTAGGAACTAGTACTCCTCCAGCTCAGGTTTCCATCTGTTGTAGGATGTATGTAATCATATTTCAAGGCAGTGACATTATAGATCTGGTCTAGATAATCACCCTGTCCTTCACTATTGATTGGTTCGACATATCTTTGTCCCTGTAGTGGATCAATGGTTGACACTACCCTCATCTCATCATACTCGAATGAGAGGATTCTTTTCTTAAAGTTTATGATGGTCTGATTATCTATGGCCCAATATATCCCTAGAAGCACAAGATATGGGTTCGTTTCGTCGAAAATGTTGATCACTTCAAAGTTTGAAAATGTGTGCAACCCCTCAATATCGATAGGGACTTGACTTAGCCTACCAATTGGTAGGACCTTCGCCTTATTTGCAAGCCTTAACTAGAGAGGGGACCAATCCAAGAGTGGCTTTCCCATGCTCTCCTAGGTTTTTCGCGTCAGAATATTAACGTTCAACCCCAAATCTAGGATGATGTAATCCATGTCATAGTCCCCTATCCACACAGTCATTCTTAACTTGCGCCCAGTTTTGAATTTATTTTTCGCATGGTTAATCCTTCTTTTAGGTTGCGACTCAAATGGGGTTTCTTATATCAGTGCTTGTAGTTCTGCGATATCATCTTTATTGTGAATTAGTGCTAAGAAACTTGAAAGAAATGAATTGAGCTTACTAACCTTTCTTTGAGATTGTTTCTGGAAGATCTATTGGAAGCGTTCAGGAATATCCTTGACTTCGGCTGAGGTTGATGATTGTTCTGGATTCGCAAACTCTGGTTGTATGTCCAAAAATACTTGCTTCTATTTTTTAACATCAAATGGTACTTTCTTTTGCACTGTGGGTCGCACCTGAGGTTGTTCTTGTGGTATATTATAATCGACTTTGGTTGCAGCACCTCCTCGTGTTACAACAACAACACTAGGTTCTCTCAGATCAGCAGCAATCATCTGAACATTTGGGTTAGGATTTGGATTTTGATTCTACGTGGGGTTAGGACCTCCGATGGTCCTAGCTTGCTACTTTGCAATCAACCAGGGACATTGCTCCACATTACTGTATTGCGCTTTGCAATATGAACATGTATTTGTAGGTTCCTAGAAATCTATGGCATAATGGCCTGGTTGTCCACAGTTATAGCATACGAATTGACCTCTTCCTCTACCAAATCATCCTCCTCCTCCTCTACCTCTGAAGTTTCCACCCCCCTTCCATGAGGGTGTGGTTGCTGCGGTGGGTATTTATTCTGTGGTGCATATGGATTCAACAGTGCATACTGAGGCTAATAATGATTCTGATACTGGTTTTGTGGGAATTGTGTAGGATGGTAGTGCACTTGCACCTTTTCATCCTGATCCTGCCCTTCGTTCTTCATCAAGTAGGTATCTACTATCTTCTCCTTCAGGAGATGATATGCTATACAATCCTTCTCATCATTCCCTACTGATTTACAAAATTTACAGAAAATACTGGCTGGGGTACTTACAATCTTTTGTAAGTATATGCAATCCTCGTGGTGATTCCCTATAGTCTAGCATACTCAGCACCAGGGTAGTTCGTGGGTACTCAATGGATTTGGTGCACCTGAAGAGATATAGTTCATGTACGACAGAAAATTATCCTCGGTGTGTCCATTCGTTCAAAATCTTGTGCACCACAAGTCCTCTTGGGCTTCTTTTTCCTTCTTGATATCTTAGATATGCACAGTCATATTAGCTAATTGTGACTGAATCTGCATCATTCCTATGCCACCATCTCTGATCGGTGAGGATTCCAGCTTCATCGCTAGTTCCAACTCTTATGTCTGCGACACAATATTTTGATGCATCAAAGGATCTTGGATGTGTGGTAAGAGCGTAGTAACAAACCACTCTTTATGCTTCACATCCGACATTTGGAAACTAAATTTGGCCATCAAAGTTTTAAACCGCTAATCAAAATCCCATACAAATTCTGTCGGTAACTATTTTATCTCCTTGATCTCAGTGATGCACTACAACTCATATTTAGGCTTTATGAACTCACAAATCATCGCGATTCAGATATCATAAAGGGTCCTATGTGGGGTTCCTACTGGTACTACAAAAAACTTCATAAACTAGTCCAGTGCACGACCCCACAGATTCATAACCATATGTTCTTTCCTTATGTCCGCATTGTGAACTTGGAAAACCATCCAAACAACTCGCAAAGGAACCAATGCTGCTTTGGATATTCTGCTCCATTCCCATTGAATGTGGGTAATATAATATCTGCTCCAGCCATTGAGTTAGCTTCAGGGATATTCAATGGGAAATCTAATGAAGGTGGACTCTCTTGTGCGCTAGTCACAGTACTAGCACTATCAGTATTAACAGTTCTTTCAGGAGATGAAGATCTAGACCTTACCTCTGGAGATAATCATGGCATGGTGTAGTTGCGTCCTGATCTTGGTGTCTCCATAGATTCATCGGATTCTTTTTCTCCTTCAAAAATTGAGCTATATTCTTCCTCTTCATCGCAAGACCCTTCGTCTAGCCACGACTCAACTTCGTACTCACTTTCTTCGAATAGACTAGGAGTCCGTATAACTCCTACTTTATTTCTTATTTTTCTTGAACTGAATCTCATTCCACTTATTAGGAATCCAGCTTCTAGTTCAGGCTCTATACTTGTAATTTCCCTTTTTGAAATTTTATTAAATGATTAATTTTTCACTTTTTCCCCAATTTCGACCTCAACTAGTTTTGATGTCTAGACCTCCAAATTGACCCAAATGCTCCCAATTTTTCTCAGAAGGTACATGAATGATATTATAACTTAAATATTATTTTAATTAATGTTTTATGACCCCCCAATTACTTTTGAAAACTTTTTTAATGTTCTGTTCAAAGTAAGAGCCTACACTAGCAAATTGGGGCTCCAATTCCCCCTGGGTAATTGCCAGAAATGGCTTCTCAAATGGTCCCAACGTCACTTGAATTTATGAACATAGTCAGGGGATGTGTAAGGGAAATTTTTAAATTCCCATATGCATCATGGTTCAGTTTATACGTGCTGTTATTACTCTTTCCAAAATATCTCCCAAATCACAATTTTGACCCTTGGGGAAAATGCACCAAATCTTCTCCCAATGCAATAAAAATGAGTAAAATGGATTCCAATGCTTAATTAATGAACATGAGACTTGAAATAAACATTAATTATAGTACATTTATCATACATTTATCAGAGATACGTTCCTCTATTCTAAATAATAAGCATTACCATGGCATATATCAAAATAGAGTGGAAATGGTCATTGTTTGCTCATTAAAAGTCATTTTGACATACAAATATTGGGTATTTTGACTTGAAAATTTATGAGAATGAATAGAAGAGAATATTTCACTGATTACAATCATAAATATATCAGGAATATCTCTCCCAAATACTACATGAGCTCACCCAAGGCACAATCCCTCCATGAGCATGAATATGCAAACAAAACTGGAAATGGTTGAGAGAAAGTGACGCAATAGAAGAATACACATGATTCCTTGTAGATTACACCTGAAAATAAGACTCTATTAAATCTCCATGAAATACCCTAGTGGCCTCTCCAAACACCAACTTGGATGGGAATCTTTTACCCTCGAAATTGGCTAAGGCAAGAAAACTAGTCATCCACTAGCTCTCACAATTCACAAATGACAATTTCTCAAATGATAAAAATATATTATCTTGGTTGATTCCTATATTTTATAAACATCCATAGCCTTCTAAGGTTCCTAATCCATCCACAAACTCAATCCAATTTGAATTTGGGTGTTTGCTTATGATTTGCCATGTGTCCTCCGTTTCCTAGCCTTCCACCCTCCCCAAATTCATGTAGGATCCCATTGAGCTTCCCCAACTCACATGAGAGCTCTATTGGATTATATATTTCGACCTGAAATGTCAGATATGTCATATTTCAACCTTCATATCTGATTTTCTTCATAGGTGTCATACAATCTTCATCATTGTTGTCATAGAGCTAGGGAATCTAGTCCAAGTGTCTCAGTAGCTCCAAAATGACACTTCCTTTCGCATGTAAGTTACATTTCTTCTCAAATTAGACCTATGATACATATGGAAAAGTGTATTAGCCTTATAACTCATCCAAGAACCTTTATGCTTCCCATGGATTCAAAATTTTAAGAGGAGGATGCCATGTGGAACAACATTTCTAGCTTGTGTGGGCCCCATAGTCTCCATGTGTCTCCATGGTCCATTTCCACTTCAAATTTCTCTTGTATTTATTTAATAAGCTACATTATTAAATATTTGTCCCATTATAATGTCTAAACATAATTTATTATCTCCCTTATTAAAATTCCAAATGTATACATCCAACCTATGGAACCCGTAGGATTGGTGGAATTGTCCTGCTATGCAATTGTTTGAATGGGGACATTACAACCCTCCCCACCCAAGATTGCTTGTCCTCAAGCAATTTTAGATTTAAATGATACAAAATATTCTCCTCTTCCAATGTGGCATCTTCACTTGGTATATCCTTCCATTGTACTAAGTATTCTTTGATAGTTCTGCTTCTCAATCTCCTTTACCTTGTTTTCAAAATCTTTCCCGGAACAAGTGTGAGCTGACCTTCATCATCCAAATGAGGAAGTATTTCCTTGAAGAAAATATCAGTCACTTGTGCAGCACTAAAATATGATGTAACAGAAAATATATGAGAAATTTTTTTCAATCTATCCACTACCACATATATGCAATCCTTACCCAAATATTTGGGCAAACCGGTGATGAAATCCATCAATGAGATACTGTCCCATTTTTTCTCCAGAATGGGAAATGGTTACAATAAACCAGCTGGGAATGTATGTTATGATTTGTTTTATTGACATACCTTACATCCATTCACATATTTCTGAACATATTTCTTCATCCCCTTCCAAAATAATCTTTTCCTTAATTGCCTATAAGTTTTGGAGATCCCCAGATGGCCAGCTAGTGGGAAATCATGTGCTTCTTGCAAAACTTTTGTACTAGAGATTGGTCTAATGAGTCCCAACTCTAATATTTCTTGGATGGAATTCTCAATATAATATCTGAATTTCTTGGGATGTCTATGAAGTGGTATTTGAATGGGTGAAGTACCCTCATCCAAAACAATGTTGTGCTCAACCCCACTATTAGATGGTCTACCATGTGGAAGACCTCTAAAAAAATTTTCATACTTCTGCAATAGTTTCTCTATCTCCTTTGGGTTTTCAAAAAACTTTATGTTTGTATTTGGATATGTGATATGGCATTAAAAATCCCATTATATTTCCCCATACCTCCATATAGATCTCATACTTTTGCAAGTCACTACTTGATTTGGGTAAGTGTGCTTCCCTCTTACAACCCTTAGTACACCTTTCGAATCTTCAAATTTCATCTCAGGAATTAGGTAGTTTACTGTATGTTCCCCTATAGAATACATACATTTCACTCCCAAAACCACATTAGTATCAGCAACATTAACCACATAAAAAATATAAACAAAAGTATAGTTACCTACGGTGACTTGCAGCTTTGGGACCCATGTTTTGCATTGCATTGTATTGTGACCAAGAATGACAACTGTGAAGCCATCAAATGGTTCAGTAGGTATAATCCTTTTCTAAACCATATATGCATCAATGAATTTATGTGTGGCTCCTCCATCTACCAAAACTGAATTTCTTTGTCCTAGTACCACACCCTTGCATCGAATAGTGTGATAGCGAGGCACTACCAAAAGTATTGCCATTCTTGCTTTGTCCAGTGAAGGCTGATTTTATTCTTGTCTTTCTTATTCAAATTCTATCTCATATGCCTATTCTTGATCTGAAATGTGTCCTCCTTCCTCCATACCCTATTCATACCCATCATTATCAGAAAATACTTCTATTTATTGAGCCTTTCCCTTAGTACATTTCCGGTGTTTATGGTTGAAACCATGTGAAGCACAATTTGTTTCTTCGAAGTTCATCCCTGTTTAGTAATTCTTTATTATTATTTTCAGGTGAATCTCTTTTCCAAGGCTTCTTATCAGGTTCATCATTTTTCCAATGTTTCTTTTCAAATTCGGAGTTAGGCTTGGGAGGAAATCTTGTTCTAGGAAGCACATCTTGTAGATCTCTAGTCAAGCTCATTGCATCTTTTAATGCAGTGGGCTTGTGGGATTTGACCAAAACTTTTAAGGGTTCAGAAAAACATTTAGTGAACAGTAATACCAACCTTCCCATAGACACATCAGCCACCTTTATTGATAATTTTTGAAATTCCATCATATAATCAGTCGGGGTCCCAACTTGCTTCAATTGTGCTAGTTCTTTGAAAGACAATTCCAGATCTTTTTGCTCAAATATCTCTAGTAACCTTTCAATAAATTCTCCATATGTGTTAACCTGATCATGACCCAAAGTTTTCAGGCCATGGAACCACCATTCATTTGCATCTCCTTCCAAGTGCAATATGGCCATTTTTAAGGCATCTTCTTCCACTATTGGATTCAGCTGAAAATACACATCTAATTTTTGCACCCAAGTGTTAGCAGAACTTTGAGAGGAACCATCAAAAGTAGGGAGTGGCACTTTACTAATGGCACAATTTAAGTCTCTGTTTTTGTCTAAAGACTTATTATCTTCCTTCTTTTTAATTTTGTTTGCAGCAAGAAAGTACTGATCAAATGGTACACTTCTTTTACAATCTTCATCCAATTTATCCCATTCTTTTGCCATTGTAGAAAGTTCAAGTTGAATTTTAGGATCTTCTTTGGGTACAAGAAATTTAGGTGCAGTAGGCCTTAGTGTGCTTTGAAATTCATGGTGTCTATTATGAGGTCATGTTCTTAAGAAAATATGCTCACCCATTGTCTTCTTTTCTTTTGATTGTGAACTACTGCTATCTCATATTACTCCTAATTTGCTTCCAAATTAGCTAACCAACAATTTGAACCATTTCATAAGCTGCTGGTTCATGTTCTTGGTTATTTCATCAAAGAGAGTTTGTATGAGTTTAATATATTCCACCTTCTCAGGATCAGTGTATCCCTTTCCCTTGTTAGTCATAGCTTCAACATAATGTACCTCTTCTTCTACTACTTCTTCTCCAACAAAAAAACCTTCAAATTCAAGATCTAAGGGTGGTTTCTTATTGATTTGAATCCTTGTTAGGAAAATCAGGTTCCAATACCATGCTATGATACCATTGCAATGTCACTTTTTAATATTTTATTAAATGATCAATTTTTTCACTTTTTCCCCAATTTCGACCTCAACTAGTTTTGATGTCTAGACCTCCAAATTGACCCAAATGCTCCCAATTTTTCTCAAAAGGTACATGAATGATATTATAAATTAAATATGATGTTAATGGATGTTTTATGACCCCAAAATTACTTCTGAAAACTTTTTTAATGTTCTGTTCAAAGTAGAAGTCTTTACTAGCAAATTGGAGCTCCAATTCCCCCTGGGTAATTGCCGGAAATGGCTTCTCAAATTGTCCCAAAGTCACTCGAATTTATAAATAGAGTCAGGGGATGTGTAAGGGAAGTTTTTAAAGTCTCATATACATCATGTTTCATTTTATACAGGCTGTTATGACTCTTTCCAAAACAGCTCCCAAATAACAATTTCGACCCTTGGAGAAAATGCACCAAATCTTCTCCCAATGCAATAAAAATGAGTAACATGGATTACAATGATTAAGTAATGAAAACAAGAATTGAAATAAAAATTAATTATATTACATTCATAATACATTTATCAGAGATACATTCCTCCATTTGAAATAATAATAATTAACATGGCATATATCAAAATAGAGTGGAAATGGTCATTATTTGCTCATTAAAAGTCATTTTGACATACAACTCCTGGGTATTTCGAATTGAAACTTTCTGAAAATGAAGAAAATAGAATATTTCACTGATTAAAATCATAAATATATCAGGAATATCTCTTCCAAAGAGTACATGAGCTCACCCAAGGCACAATCCCTCCATGAGCATGAATTTGCAAAGAAAACTGGAAATGGTTGAGAGAAAGTGTTGCAATAGAAGAATACACATGCTACCTTGTAGATTAAACCTAAAAATAAGACTCCATTAAAGCTCCATGAAATGCTTCAGTGGCCTCTACAAACACCAATTTGGATGGGAATCTTTTACCCTCAAAATTGGCTAAGGAAAGAAAACTCGTCATCCACTGGCTCTCACAATTCACAAATGATCAAAAGCTCTTCTCTTGGTTGCTTCCTGTATTTTATAAACATACTTAGCCTTATAAGTTTCCCAATCCATCCAAAAATTCAATCCAATTCGAATTTGGGTGTGTGCTCATGATTTTCCATGTGTCCTCCCTTTCCTAGCCTTCCACCTTCCCCAAATTCAAGTAGGAGCCCATTGAGCTTCCCCAACTCACATGAGAACTCTATTGGATGCTCTATTTAGAATTGACATGTCATATATGTCATATGTCAGCCCTCAGATCTGATTTGTGTCATAGGCGTCATAGCATCTTCATCATTGTTGTCATAGAGCTAGGGAATCTAGTCTAAGTGTCTCATTAGCTCCAAAATGACTCTTCCTTTCCCATGTAAATTATGTTTCTTCCCAAATTTGACCTATCATGCATATGGCCAAGTGTATTAGCCTTATAAATCATCCAAGAACCTTTAGGCTTCCCATGGATTCAAAATTACAAGAGGAGGATGCCATGTGGCACAAAATTTCTAGCTTGTGTGGGCCCCATGTTATACCAAAATCCTGTCACCATCATGTGATAAGACATTTGACATACCTACTTGCCTTGAATCCTGACTTCTAGAGTGGAAACTAAATGGTTTTTCATCAATCTTTCATACAAATTCCCAGCACCGTGCATGCCCCTTTATCCAGGAGCGGTACGCCTGCTTGCACCGCCTTTCATCAGTTGTCAACAAGTGGTGCCACCGCCCATTTCCCTTGGTCCATAGGTGGTTATTACCAGAATCGCTTTGTCATAGAAGGAGAAGCATGGTACCCTGGGTAAAGAGGGAAAAATAGAAGTTTCTTGAGGCTTATAGATGATAAGCCTTGTGTATTGCCTTATCCCTATTATTGTGGGTTGGTTGAGCTCGAGATCCCTCATTCTAGGATCCTAGAGGCTACCTCACCCATTAATTTCTCAACCATCTCTATCCATTAAATCCCTATATATATGAGCTCATAGCCATGGTTGAGGGGAGAACATTGAAGGTATTGTTATGCTGTTGGATTGATTCTTGGCCCAATATCATTTGGAGAGAGCATAGAGAGCTAGAGTTGAAGCTTTTGGAGATGAAGAGATGGTTTCATGGAGATGCATGTCAACACTAAGGCTTGGTTGTAAACTTCTTCATATTTCTAATGCAAGTTGATTTATGTCCCACATATGATGTTGTTGTTGTGATTTCGAATATATATGTTGCTAGATTCCTTAGTCACTAGCATAGATTAGTAGATCATATTCTGGTTGCTTTGATTCGTTTCATGTTGAGATTTTTTGCAGGTACATAGGTGAACTGTCAAAGCCTTGTATTCCAGATCTCTAAAACATCTAGGGAGAGTCTTCAACCTCTATCCTCTATTTGTTCTGGATCCGAACCATTCAGACCGGTGGAACACCTTGCTGTCCGTAGGAGGTGAAATATTCTAGCTAACAAATCTGGCGACTCTGTTGGGGAGTAAAGTATTCAGTTGTTCTGATCTTCCTTAGTCTACAACTCTTGTCCGAATCCAGGCTCTGTTTTCTTCTGCTCTTTTCAGTTAGATCTACTTTCTAATTTGTATTATTTGGGTTTGAAATTTCCAGATCTATTCAGTTCTGAGTCATTTCGGTCTTTTATGCTCTGTTACCACATTCAATTCGATAGTATTTGCCTTGATCTAGTCTTTTCTGACTTGATCCATTGTTATTTTTTATTTTGGACATCTACAGGGAACCGCACCCATGCTGTGTATGAGGAGTGGTGCCACCGCCTGAACTTAGTGAGTAGTAAGTGGTACCACCGCCTGTATCTGGTTTGCAAGGAGCGGTTCTACCTCAAAACCACCTATCAGCAGCTTCATCTACACGATGCCAGGTAGGCCCTGTTCCAAACTTTGTATTTTCATTTTTTGTGTGTTTTTGGCTTACTTTTTGATGAAAATGAAGTGTATTTTTGAAAAAAAATGCTCCTTCACGGCTAAGAGGGGCCATGAATTGTGTATTCTGCAATCGATTTGATTGTTATATTCCCTTTGCATTCAAAGAGAGTTTATGTTTCTTGCATTGGATTTTTTGTTATTTTCTTTGCTTGAAACCTCTTGCCCTTTTCTGTAGATATTATTCATTGGAATTGGAAAATATACATTTCATTTTCATGTGTAGACTTTGGTTTGTTTTGGACTTGGAATGCATGAGTGATCCATGTTGCTTTAAGTCTTTCTTTGCTTGGGGTGAATCTTATTTCATTTTGCATGCTAATTTTTTCAGTGCTTGATAGGAAATATTGGTTCTTCGTTTCCTTGTCTGTTTCAAAGAGAAGTTTTAGTTTTCTCTCTCTTTTGCTTTATTCGTAAGTTTGTTGAACGATTTTCTTCTTGTTTTGTGCATGATTGTTCGAGATTCTAGATCTTACTTTCGTTGAGAAGAAACATCTCTTTTCAGCTTTGTGTGCATTAGAGTTAGATTTTTTTGGAAACGTTAGTGAAATCATCTTTCCATTGAGTTTTTATGCGTCTTTTTCAAGCATGAAAAGATAGGAAACATTTTTATTTATGTTATATGTTCTCTAGATCTCTTTCTTATTTGCTTTGAAGATTGTTTGGGGTGCATTGATTTTCACTTTTCGTTTGAAAATATAGAATTGCATTTGCATTTGGGTGTGCATTTTGGGAAGAAAAGTAAATCTCTCTCCCTCTCTTAGGTAGAATTTCATTGAAGAGGAAAACTTGCATGATCACATAGATCAGTGTGCATCTTCTTTAATTTCAAGTTTTCACTCCATGGTTCCACTTAAACGCACAAGATAAAATTAACGGTAGTACTAGGTTAAAACTTTTAGCAATTTGAGTGATAAGTTATAGACGTGTTCGGGCATCGTTAATCGTAGGAGCTATGGTTATTTGTCCGCATTACATCTTGGGACTCGCGTTGTTCTTCCACATACCGTCGGTATATCAAATGGCCTTTCACATACCCTTGAGGTATATAGAAAGGTACTTCACGTACTCGATTGTATATTGGAAGGCCCCTTGTGAATGGTTATGCATTAGACAGCACTACTACCGATTTGAGCTCCCCCGTACCTTGCGTATATGGGGAGACCCTTTTAGGAATCCTCAAACCATATGAGTTATCCTTTTGGCCTGTCCTGCGAGATTCCTGACTCTTATCCACTCCTTTCACATGTTTGCTTGTTGATTTTAGTTTCAGTAGTACTTGCTTGTGCATGGTAGTTAGGGGATTATTAGAGAGTTTAGAGATGGCATCCTCATCTGGGACTACCACTCAAGAGGTCCCTTTCCAAGGTGTACTTTTTGTATTCCCTCCAAGTGAAGGTATTGGTCCTCCATTTATTGCCACTCTAAATCTTCCTGGTTTAACAATAGGATTACCGGTCTGGCTATCTAATCCGGTAATTCTTGTTACACCTAATGTCTCAAATGTAACCTCTCCTCCGAGAGAGGATCGACCTCAACCTAATCCTGCTCCTTCTTCACCGGTTGTGGCTTCAGCTCTTTCTTCTTCTTCACTTGACCAAAGCTCTATGGTTAGTAGTCATGTGGATAAGAAGAAGAAGAAAGGGAAGAGTAAGAAGAAGAAGGATAAGAAAGAGAAAAAACAGCAACCATCTACTCTCAATTTTGCTCATTCTAAGAGAACGCCCAGAAAATCCAAGTTCCCTTGTAAGCTTTGCAAGGGGGACCACCTTCTTAAGGAGTGTCCCAGTCTCTCCCCTATACAAGAAGAGTGGTCTAAAAGATCCAAACCGTCTGTGTCATCAACCTCTGATCATCATGTTGACGATACTCCCTCAACCAGTGACCCATTGGTAAAAGGTCGTAAGGGTAAAGTCTTGTATCCTTGTTTGATATGCAAGGCTATGCATAGTACTTTTCTTTGTCCAAGCATGGATGAAGCTTCATGTTGGTTGGAAAATATTACTGATCATCAACAGGTGATTCCAACAACTGATAGTAATTTATCCCTCAATCCCCCACTGGTTGACCAAGTGGTCGATTTGGATTTATCTGTGATTGATCCTACTCTTCCTTTGGAGAGTGAAGTTAAAGTGGTCAAGTCGGTGTCATTTCCACCCGATCCCTCTCTTTCATCAGAGAGTGTTAAGACTGAAGTAGTCTCTTTGACCAAATCTTCATCTTGTTCTTCTCTTCCTGTAGAGAATGAACCAAAACCTGCTGAAGTTTTTATGCTTCATTCTGATTGTTCTCGACAAGAGGAAATTTTGTCTGTTTCGACAAAACCCTCTCCGAGTAGTGAGGTTATTTCCTTTGAATGGAGTAACCTAACAGAGTCTCGTCTTCATTCGAGTGTTCATTTCCAGATAGTGGTGAATGTTACTACTAGGCGGATACTTCGCACTATTGTTGACAAAGGGGCTTCTGTTAGTATTTTATCCTCAACTGCTTGGAAAGATTTAGGTTCTCCTCAGCTTGTGCCAGCCACTGATCAGATACTAGCTTTCAATCGTATATTTACTACACAGTTAGGGATCCTTCCTCATTTGCCTATTACATTAGGAGGAAAAATTGTCTGTATTGATGTTATGGTGGTCCAAGGTCCTTTAGATTTCAATCTGCTCCTTGGACGTGATTATGTGTGTGCCATGAAAGTCATTGTGTCCACACTCTTTAGAGTTATGCATTTTCCCCATGATGGGAAGATTGTGACCATTGATCAGCTTTCCTTTGTTACACTTGACCATCGCATTACTCCTAGTAATCAGAATGCCCTGAATGTGCCACATGTTCTTGTGGTTCCTCCCCCTTCTTCTAGTTAGATTCTTCCCATCATAGGTAAAATGGGGGGCATGGCTCTAGTCTATGGAAATCATAATGGATCTAAGCCGCTAGTTTTTATGTAATGGGGGGAACCTCCCAACCTCTGGATATCATGTTTGGTAGGAGCAGGTTTTAGAACATAGTTTACCCTGTGGTTTCAAGCTCATTAAAAAATAAAGCCACTCAAGCATAGTTTACCCTTTTGGTTTCAAGCTTGCATAAAAATGAAACCATCTCTTGAGCATAGTTTACCCTGTGGTTTCAAGCTCGTTAAAAAAAAAAACCACTCCTTAAGCATAGTTTACGCTTTTGGTTTCAAGCTTACATAAAAATGAAACCATGTCTAGAGCATAGTTTACGCTTTTGGTTTCAAGATTGCGTAAAAATGAAACCATGTCGAGAGCATAGTTTACTTTTGGTTTCAAGCTCGTTAAAAAATAAAACCACTCCTTAAGCATAGTTTACGCTTTTGGTTTCAAGCTTGTTAAAAAATAAAACCACTCCTTAAGCATAGTTTACGCTTTTGGTTTCAAGCTTGCATAAAAATGAAATCATGTTCTGAGAAAAGTTCTCATTCTATGTCAAGCTCGTTAAAAAATGAAATGGATCTCCTTAAGCATAGTTTACCTTTTGGTTTCAAGCTTGCATAAAAATGAAACCATGTCTAGAGCATAGTTTACGCTTTTGGTTTCAAGCTTGCATAAAAATGAAACCATGTTCCAAGCATAGTTACCTTCTGTTTCAAGCTTGTGTAAAAATGAAACAGACCCCCTTCCCTTGAGTCGAATCTTCACTTTAGTGTTAGAACTTGAACCTTCTTTTCACATGCCTGGTTCTCATTCTTCCTACCCCCCTGGTGAACATTTTCACATTAGTAACCGGGTTTTTAGGTTGGGTATGGAAGAAGAATCGTCAGATGAAATGAAGCTTGGGGGGCATGTTGAGCCCCTAACAACCATGCTAGGTGTAGGCTTCGCTAGCAATCATGTTGGGGGAAAGATTCCAACCTCTGTATATCATGTTAATGGGATTTTTCAAGCATATTTTACCCATTGGTTTCAAGCTTGCGTAAAAATGAAACCAATCCCTGAGCATTCTTTCAACTGATCTTCGAGCTCGTTCGTTAAAAACAGTAAGATGGTGTTGAGATTACTTTTCATTTTTCGTGCTCTGGTTAAAACATGAAAAGTGGTTTGAGATTAGTTTATTACTTTTTTGTGCTCTTGATTCAAACATGAAAAAGTCTAATGGATTTCTCTTTTCACCTCTTTTTCAGGCTCCTTAAACACGAAAAAGTCATCGAGTCCATTTCCAATTCTTTCCAGGCTCGTAAAACATTACGTTGTGTAAAGGAACCTCATGGAGTTCTCTTTAAACCCTTTTCAGGCTCCCTAAATACAAAAATATTGTCGAGCGATCTTGTCTTCTTCACGCTCGTTAAAGTATTTGAAGAGTCGTCCATCCGACGGTAGGTTATCTCTTTCTCGGTTCAGATGGGACTATTTACGAGAAAGGAACACTCCAGCCAATCATGACTCGAAGAGTTCTCTAAGGTATGATTTTACACTTTTTCGGGCCTTAGATACTAAATCATATGAAAAAGGATCCCCATGGAGTTTTCTTCTGTATTCGTTTAGACTCTATAAACATGAACGATACCGAGTTTTCTTTTAGTGGACTTGTTAAATTAAACATTGAGAGACCCATTTTGGGAACGAACCTTTCCTCTCTCAGGTTCGTAAAACATATGAGACTGGACTTGTCTTCTGACAAGCTATATCGATTGTTTGTTACCCTCTTTAAACTCGTAAAACCGAAAAGAGGCACTCATCGATCATGATGGGGGAAATGGGAAGGGAATAATTTTGCAAATAATGGCAGTTGTTTGTCATTAAATTTGAACATGGCACTTCTCTGCACAATCATGTCAGTCAATTGGGTATTCAGCTGATCTCCGTGATGATCCACTTTCATGAGTCATGTCAATCCTTTGAGTCTTTCAAAAGAATGCATTGTCCACTGTCACATTGTGTATCTGTCCTGTCTATTCATGCTACCAAGTCATTTTGTCGTGTCGCCCGATGTTCAAAGGGGATATGAAGAAGTTTTACCTCTACAATCTACACAGTCTTTGTGTCAGTATCTTTTGTTAGAATATATTAAACCCACTCACAACTTAGGATAAAATAATTAATCATTATTTGATTAATTATTCACCCACTAGCTTAATTAGGTGGCACCTTAAAGTCAATTCATGCCATCTATATCCTAGGAATGAGTTATTTCTGATTCTGGGTTCATCTAGAATTAGTATGCAGGACCTTATAGCAGATTATGCTTTTTTCTGCTTTTTCTGCTTTTTCTGCTTTTATATGGATAAGATAAAAGCTAGTCAACTAGGAAACTGGGTGCTTTTGTTTCCAACCCATCCTCCATTAGTTTTTCTCCATTTTATAGGATTAGCATGTTATTTACTTCTCCTTGACAACTCACTCATGATTTTTCCAACTCGTGAGGTCCTTGATAGATTTAGCAAGTGCTTTATCTACCTATGGGGGTTTGCTATATTTGGGTAAGTCATCCTTTTTGAGCTTTATGAGTTGTTTCCATACAATTCGACTTTCCTATGAGGGAAGATCTATTTATGTACTCTATTATTCATAATTATTCAATGGAAGGATACACACCAATATTCATCTCTTCATTCATGTGATTCAGTCTCTTTTCTTCTCTCTTATTTTCCTGTGTATGCTTGTGAGAATTCTTAGTAGCAAGATCTATTTCTTGTGCTTCTTCTTAGCATAATTGCACATAGCATTGATCTATTATTTCTACATGGTATCAGAGCTACAAGGTTGATCTATTATTTCTACAGAGTTGAGGAGTGCTTCCAGTCTCCTATCCCTCTCTGAAGAAGAGCTTCAAGATTTTCTCCTAGTTTGTTTTGCAGGTTGCAGAGATTTGATTCTTGAGCACATCAATTCAGCAATATGGATTCTTCATCAGCTATAATTCTTACTTCCTTCAACTACCACGAATGTAAAGCAAAAATCTCCATTCTATTGCGCAGTAGAGGATTATATAGAGTTACACTAGCTTTGGAGAATGAGCCCAATGCTGTGATTGAGAAAGCTAAGTGGCATAATAGGTTGGATGAAGCCTATGGATTGCTTTGCCTCTTTATTTCTCCTGATATACTCTTTCATCTAGATGGTTTGACCACTCCAAACCAAGTATGGACTCAATTGGAGTCTCTCTTTGGAGTTCAAGATGAGCTAAGAGCGCATCAATTGGAGATTGAGTTATTCTCACTGAGTCCAAGCAATTTCGAATATCTTGAGGGT
>LPNX010466797.1:349778-367919 GCA_001517045.1 Pseudotsuga menziesii | reverse complement strand
TTTTTAAATATTTTTCTAAATTGACAATTCAAGATAAATTTCGATTTTTAATACGCTAAAAATTTAAATGAGAAGGTAATCAAGACATTACCCAGACTCTTTCTTATTATGGAGGTATGATTTCCATGTACACAACAAATTATTGTTTCCAACTGTTTGGGAAAATTTCCAACTCCACCAATGAACCAAACGATGGGATAAATTTGATAAAGTAGAACCAAGTGTAGGGCAGCTCAAGAGAGAAAGTGCAGCACTAGTGCTTAAGTGGTCTTAGTCAGTTTGCAACATCGACAATTGGGTAAAAAAAAAAAAATTTCATGCCACATTTTTTTATTATTTTACCCTATTCTCATGCCATTAGAGGAAATTTCAACTCAAAATGGGCCTTTTAACTTTAACTCAAATTTCATGTCATCATGTGTTAGCCAATGAAATTTCTTTAAATTTGAACTACCGTATAGGTCTTAAACACTTTTTTAATAGAAATTTGGGGATAGGTATCATAAAAAAAACTACTTTTTTTGTTTGTATTTTCGACATATCTCCCTGTGTTTTTACTCAAATTTTGATCGGGAGAGCTCGTTGGATGCATAATTAAATTCCGCATCCAATGAGTACCCACTCGGCATACTTTTGATGGACCCCTCTACCCCCAAAACAAGAACTACCTAAAAAAATGTGATGATGACATCATCATCATGTTTTTTCATGTATTTCTTGTTTTTGGGGTAGCGAGGTCCATGAAAAGTATGCCGAGTAGGTACTCGTTGGATGCATAATTTAATTCCGCATCCAACGAGCTCTCTCGATAAAAATTTGAGTAAAAACATGAGGAGATATGTTGAAAATACAAACAAAAAAGTAGTTTTTTTCTTTTCTTCCTCCAAAATTAATAAATATTATTTTATTATTTTAACTATTATTTTATTAATTTTTTTTAGGAGGCCCATTTTGAGTTGAAATTTCCTCTAATGAATAGATTTATTGGCACACTGGTGCACATTGTATCTGTGGCACACCAATGCACTTTGATTTATAGAGAGAACCATTAGGTATTTCTAGGAAGGTAATCTCTTCCTATAATTTGACCGATGGTGATCTAAATAATAAAACAATTGGAGCATATATCTCAAATCTTTCGAGAGCACTTTATTCCTGGAGATGGTCATAAATTTTATGAGATTAACAATTATTCCACTAATATGTGATCCAAGCCTCTAAAACCCTCAATAACTCAAGGGAGACAAGGGTGTTTCCATATTCGACCTGTAGAACAAATGAATAGGGATACAGGTGAAGAATTGATCAATAACATAGCTTGGGCTCCTAGTATTCGACATCTTATTTTTCTTCACAATAAATCAATTTGATTGTACAAAAAGACCTAATGAATTAGGATCTTCGTAAAAATTTGGATCCTTTAAAGAAGGGAAGATAGGAAGATCTCAAATTTATATACAATATTCGATGCAATATAAACCCTCCGATAAACCATTGGTATTTCTAGGAAGACGATTTCTTTGGGACCCTTCTATTTAAAGAGAATTGCATTTGTTTTCACACTAATTTTTTTTGGAAATGGAGAATTGTTGAAAGGGAAGAGGTTTTTACAAAATCCCACTCCACTATGACCTTTACCTCTTTGTTTTAAAAATTATTCTTTTTTATTATGATTTGGTGCACTGTAGTATGTTACACACTAGTGCATCTTTCTATTTATAACAAATTGGTGTGCACTATTGGAAAAATAAATAAATAAAAAAATTTCATTCGACTATAGGATTTTTTGACATGAAGTGGTGCATTGGATTGTTAGATGCACCAGTGTGCCTATATCATTTTTATGGAACGAATAGTTTTGTTGCAAAAACAAAATAAACATACTTTTACAAATTGTATTGAGTTATTTTGACTTTGGTGCTCTTCATAATTAGGCATGTCGATGGATCGATCATTGTTGGTGCACTAGTGTGGTTAGATAGATAGGGAGCCCTGGTGTTTTTTTTTAATAATAAGAATTATGTTTATTTCCTTTTAACTAGGGAATTTTACTTGTTGATGCACTAGTGTGTCTATGTTCTCAACATGTTCCACCAAGTTTTGTTGGGAAAATTTAAAAATATATATATATTTTGAAATTGCATCAAGTTATTTTGACTTCGATGATAATTATAATTAGTACATCGATGCATGAGTGCTCTTACTATTTGGGTGCACTGGTGCATCATTTTATGTAGTGCATTGGTGGATGTTTTATGTGTATGAACAACAATAAAAAACATTTGCTAAAACCTCCACCCACTTGCCTCTTCTATAAATGGATAAATGGGATCTTTTTAGTGAAGGATTCACAAAAACCTCCACTTGAAAGTGTTTTCCTTGTAGCGGAATGCAATGATTTCGTATATTTCATAGGTTTGTTATGTTAATGTTTTATGCTCCTTTTCAATTTCAAGAGATTTGTATGATGTTGTTGCTTTGGCGGTCCAAGATTTTTTTTGGTTGTAGTATGAAGGATCATCAGTTTCATTACTCTAGAAAGAGAAAAGTCCCTTACTTAGTGTCATGGAGTTGATCATTTGGGGTCGAGACCTAGTGTATCCATGTTGATATCATGATCAATTTTATACATAGGAGGGGGGTATCCAAGGGGAAAAGAATAGGCCCCTAACGAGGGAAATATGTGAGGTTGAAGAGGCTAAGGATTTGTTCAGACACTCAGACCCCATCCAAAATTGGAAATGATATTGAGAGGGATGAGAATTTGATAAATACTAAAAAGGAATACATGTAATAGGAAGATATAGAGGAACAAATGGGATTATAGGTTAGAGATATGGGTTCTTCCAAGTCTAGAGAGACAAGGTATTATTGAACTTTGGCTTTTTTCTAGAAAATAAAAGAAATTATTGGAAAGGCCTAAAAAACAACTTGGGAGGATCATAATGAGGTCTTGTTGTTTCCAGACAAAGATTAGGAGGAATGAAACAAATTAATATGAAGCTGAATTTGATTCTGAAGGCCACCGTAGGATTGGAATTAAACGATGCTCTATGAAAATATGAGCCAAGCCAAGAGGTTGACCCACATTTCGATATCTGATGATGATACTAGCATTTAGTTTAGACTTAGAATTTAGCTCCTTTTTTCTAAGCTACAATTATTCATAGGATTTTCATAATAGGGTAATTCCTCATAGACATTTCAAGGACACAGTCTTTTTTATGCATATAAACTATAAAACTAAAATGAAGAAACAATGACAATATCTTATTTTTGTGTCTAGTATAGTTTTCCTATTGGAAGTTCAACTAGTCATGATTAAGTACAATCTATTTAAAGTAATATAATCCTTCATTGCTCACAAAAAATGTTAATGTTGATGATTATTACCATCCAGGGAGACCAATTTTGTCCTATCAATCCGATACATATAAATTAATTACCTTGATTTACAGCTTTTTTATTGAATAACTTGGCTATGAAACTTATGAGTTCTATTTGATTTTTTTGAGTTAACAAATTATGAAATTCATTTCTTTTACACATGTTTTAAGAGGTAGATAAAATGGATTTGTAGGATAAGCATTTCAAGAGAAAATGATTTTCATAATCTATTTTACCATCTTGTGAATTTTACAATTCTCTCATGACAATGTGTTTTAGATTTTGTCCAATGCCTATTTAACTATAGAGTTTATGAGAATTTGTTCTCATCTTTGCAATCTTTATTTTATTTCTTGGACTAGCAACAATGGAAATATAATTTTGATATTCTAATTTAGGGTAATGATGTATTTGGAGTATTTCAACTTTCTCTACTCTTAATATCCCTATTAATCCATATTTTCTTTTTAAACTTAGTTATGATAATTCTTTTAACACTATTGATATATTGGAGGGTATCATCCTCCACTATCCCCCAATGGTTTAACCAAGATATTGCATCTTTATTCCAACCTGTTTTGATTCTTTAATTAATTTTACTAGATGTTTGCAGTGATGTGAAGCCCCATTCTTCATGCTAATTATCTTGTACTTGTACCTTAAGTACCCAATCATAGCCTAATTCCTCTCAATGGGAGTAAGTCCATATTATAAAAAGAGGGTGGGAAAATGTGTATTGCACTTAATTTTAAACTTATTTATTATAATTTTCTTATATGTTTGGTCAATTGTACTCAAAGTCTCGTTGGAAGTATTATATCCCTAAGCCTCACAGTCATATAGAATCAATGGGGATGACATAAAAAAATGACTTCTTCCAAAAACCAAAATTTTACGTCATTACAAATGTTCTCAAGAAAAAAATAGCCTTTCCAACCTCTATAAAATATTTTTAACATTACACTTTATTGCAAGTTGATAATGTCGTAGATTTAGTTTCATTTTAATGATCATTTCATTTTATATATATATATATATATATTTATGGAAATATGAAAGTTAGTATAAAACCCTTCATTATTTTAAACAAAATTTTAAGGTCAAATCCCTAAGAATCATTGTACATGGAAAATATCATCTTCATTAGAAGGAGGATGATGACAACTAATCTTACTAATGTCACACTGACACAAATTGCTTCCTCTAGACAATCCTCTAACTTACTAATATAAATACCAAAAATACTAGGTAAGATAAGAAAACCTTAGTTAACCAGTATATTACAATTGATTTTATCTAAGCATACCTTTTTTATTTCTAAAATTAGAAATAACCCCTCATAAATACTATCACTATACTCTTCAATACAATAGGAACCCAGCAATATCTTCTAGCCTATTCCAAAAGTTAGTTAGGAATATGCCAAACAAATTGAAAAAAAAATTAACAAATTAAATTAACTTTGTAGTTTCAACAATCCTCGGACATTATCCTTAGAATAATTACGGGGTATAAAGTTGAATGATAACTTTGAAATAATTATTTTTTATAAACTAATAACTTGTTATGGATTCCAACTCTTGGTATAGAATATTTAATATATATTTTGAAAAGTATGCCACTAGATGCGTGCAATGCCAAGAAGTCAAGGCTAAATATAAACATCCAAAAAGGTTATTGCAGCCTTTGTGACTTACATAATGGAAATGGGAGGTAGTGACAATGGATTTTGTTAGCAGATAGAGAAAACTAGTGAAGCAACATGATTCCATAATGGATATTTTGGTTGATAAATTAACTAAGGATACTCATTTTTTTGGGTTTCATATACAAGTAATGGTATAGATATTGCCAAAAAAAATAAAATTTCAAATTACATGGAGTACTCAAGGAAATCGTTTCTAAACATACAAAGTTTACCTGCAATTTTTAAAAGAGTGTATTTCATTATTTAGGAACTTAACTAAATTTGAGCATTACAAATTATCGACAAACATAATATAAGGAACCTAAGACAATGAATCAAGCGTTTGAAGGCATGCATGTTTTGCATATGCATAATGGAAAAGAATCCATGTGCAAATATTATTTACACTTCATGGAGTTTGAATACAATAGTAAGCATCCTACATGAATGGGGAATATTTCATTTGAGACTTTATATGGAAGAATATATAGTACTCTGGTGAGATGGGATAATCTTATGAACACCATTATACTTGGGCCGAAATTTGTCAAGGAAATGGACTAAGAAATTGTCAAGCTTAGACACAATTTGAATCCAAAGCATGATAAATATTGAAGTTATGAAAATAATAACAAAGTGTAAATGGAATTTAGTGTTGTTCATGATCACGTCTTAATCAAATTGAGATCAAGGAAGAGCTCATTGAAGATTGGAAGTCATATAAAACTAACACGTAGATATCGTGGGCCCTTTGAATTCCTTGAGAGGGCTAACTGCACATAAAAGGGTGTTCCCTTGTAATGTCATTGATCACAATGTTTTTTATGCTTCCTTGAGAAATATGTACATGATATTGAGAATGTAATTGATTGGGATGTCATCTAGGTGGAACTAGATGTATAGTTCTGAATACAGCCACTACACATCCTCTACATGAAAGTAGCATTACTCCATAATTAAGCCATTGAACAAGTGAAGGTGCAATGGAAAAACTTTTTTCCCAATGAGGTTACATGGGAGTTTAAGGATTCCATGAAGGAGGCATACCCATTTTTTTTTTATCTCAAGATTACACCAAGGCTAGTTTATTCGAAAGGAAAGGACAATGTAATGATCAAATTTGGACCCTTAGAAGGTATTGGATTAAACAAACTATGCTTAAATTAAATAAATGTGTAGTTTTATTTTTCCACCAAAAAATAGTTCCTTGTTATTCATAGATTGAATCAAAGAAACTACAATGAAGCTTATCTCAAGGATGAGTGTTGTATTGGTCATATATTTCTCCTATCATATTATCTCTATTCAAAATATATGCATTAACTATCTAATCAAAACACATATTTCGTTTTCTCTAATGATCTAACATATAACATTCTATATCTAATAA
This sequence comes from Pseudotsuga menziesii, assembly GCA_001517045.1. Lineage (NCBI taxonomy): Eukaryota > Viridiplantae > Streptophyta > Pinopsida > Pinales > Pinaceae > Pseudotsuga > Pseudotsuga menziesii. Next base: position 361,455 of record LPNX010466797.1, on the reverse strand, counting down.
ATGATGTATACATCATTGTTATCCATTGTTTGAACAAAAATAACTCCACATTTACTAGCTAAACCCCGACATATTATTGGAGGTTCCAACATTATTCAAAATGTAAAATTCCATCCTCGATTCCCAAACCTCTCTTTCATAGAAAATCATCCCTGCGATTAAATTCCCTATGAACATGATTAATATTGATGGAGGAGAAAGAGTGAATTAAGGACTAAATCTTTCTTTTCCAATTTTCCAGGCTAGTGATAATTATTCCACTTCTTCCTGCACACCAATTCACTGCTACACGAGGGTCTCCAAAAAATTTAAGGGAATGAATTCCCCTATATCTGGAGAAATAAAGGATCCCCCAAAGTGCCAATACTTCAGCACTTGTGTTCGTGCCTATACTGCATCCAAACAAAAGCCGAAAATGGTGATCATTATTGCGCCGAGAGGCACTCTACAGCCCAATATGGGGGAGATCTTGTAACATTACGTAACGTTATATAACATTATTTTTATTAATAAAAAATAACTTTTTTAACTATAAGCCAAAATAAATGTCGGCCAAAAAAACAACCTAATATGGGGGAGATGTTGTAATCTTCCTACCTAACAAAACAATAAAAAAGTAAAAAATTAATTATGCGTAAAAAAATGTGGGTCACGAAAAAAACACAATATATGGGAGATGTTGTAATTTTCATACCTAACAAAATAATAAAAAATAAAAATTTGAAATATCCTCAAAAAAATGTTGGCCTTGCACAGGGTTTTAAAACTATGTGCACATGGTTTTAGTGCAAGGCCTTCTAAACAACCCATGGTTTAAGAGGGCCTTGCACATGTCTTTAAAACCATGTGCAAGGCCTCCTAAACAGCCCATGGTTTTATTGTACATGGTTTAGGAGGGCCTTTCAAATGGTTTTATGACCATGTGTAAGGCCTCCTAAACAACCCATGGTTGTAGGAGGGCCTTGCATGTGGTTTTAAAACCATGTATGGGGAAATTTTGTAATTTTCGTTCCTAGTAAAATAAAAAATAATAATAAACATTATATTTCATCCATAAATAATATTAAATATTAATAATAAAAATATTATATGTGTACCTTAAATAAAAATATGTGTCTTTTGGTTTGAATCAAATCAATGGATACCTAAGAAGAGATTTGATCCCTCTTGGCACTTGATAGAGCCTAGGATTTGGATCTACGCTGGTCACTAATCAAGAAAATTCCATCCCCACAATTTCCATGTTCTGAAGAACAATCGAAAAAACTTGTTACAGTATTATAGTCCAAAAGAGCAGGGTTCGAGGACTGGTTCTCTTATAGGTATGCACAAATACATTTGTGGAGAAAAATTCCATAATATAAAGACAATCCTTGTATAAATTGAAACAATTAGTCTAAAAAATTAATGTGTTGTTGCACCGAGAGAAGCGAGGTGCTCTCTAGCCTACTATGGGGGATATCCTGTCACGTTAGTCACGTCATGCTAGACGACATAAATGAAAAATATTAAAAAATAAAAAATGAGAAATATAAATTATATATGGACTTAAATAAAATAAAATAAAATAAACTAGCATAGATCCATAAATTAGATCCCTCTGGGTGCTTGATAAATCTAGGTTTAAAATGGATCTATGCAAATTTACTAAATTTGTTCTTGAAAAAATGATGATTTGTATTTTTTTAATGTTCTTTTCCAGGTTCATTTGTCTTTTTATTCTCTTTAATATATATTAATGGTTAATGATTACTGGAAATGCTTAACATTGACGAGATCAATATTTGTTTAACCTAACATTACACCAACACGTCTGCTAAAACAAAAAAGAATATAGAGAAAAACATCACTACTACATTTCGACCAAAAATCCGACGGCCGTATTGTCGAATTTTCGACACTTCCCTGTCGCATGTACGACACTATGATTTTTTTTAAGCGTTGGTGGATTTTATTTGGTTATCCGACATCTTTCCAATCCGTCGGTTAAGCGACAGTTCAGTTTACCGTCGGTTAAATATAAATCATCGGTTAAGCGTCGGTTAAGTGACGGTGGAGAATTTTTTTTTTTTTTAAAACTACACCTACAGGTCGTCGCTTCTATAGCATGGCCGTCGGTTCACCAAAGAAAACCATCACTTCACCAAAGAAAACCGTCGCTTAACCAAAGAAAACCGTCGCTTAACCAAAGCAAACCGTCGCTTAACCAAAGACAACCGTCACTTAACCAAAGAAAACTGTCACTTAACCGTCCCTTAAAAAAAGAAAACCATCACTTAACCAAAGAAAACCGTCGCTTAACCAAAGAAAACCATCGCTGAACTGTCGCTTAACCAAAGAAAACCGTCGCTTACAGGCCGTCGCTTCGACAGCATAGCCATCGGTTAAGCGACGGTATTGAATTTTTTTTTTTAAATCACCTACAGGTCGTCGCTTAACCGACAGCTATAAGTGTTTTTTTTTTTTAAATCACCTACAGGCCGTCGCTTAACCGATGGCTATAAATGTTTTAAAAAAAAATCACCTACAGGCCGTCGCTTAACATTCCCTAGTCCCAGCGATTTGGCGGCTTGTATGCCATAACGTGGATGTTTGGTCATGTCATGCTTCTAAGAAAAGTATGAAGAAATTTGTTTCGAAATTGCTTGGAAGTTTCTTGTCTCTTTTAAAAGGGAACTGCACTGATGTTAGTTTCCAATTAGTTGAGAAACAAATGGTAAATGAACACAAGGTAGTCACAATGGAGGAGACATCTTCATAGCTGCTAAGAAATTCAATTCTTTACGAGCAACAGGCAAGAATTGGCATTCATGCACTTTCACTCCAAATGGTGTTGCAAACTTGTAATGTTTCAATTTGTCTTTATTTAATGCTTAGGTCCATCTATATGTTTATTAATCTCTCATACAGATATCTGGTGATACTCTACACTTAGCAGCTTTTACTTATCTGGCTTTCTTTTTCTTTTATCTACTATATGCATTCATTAAAAAAAGGAGAAATGTGCATGCTTGTTCCTGTTCACTCTTGTTAATAGTTACTTTCATTCCAGTTCTTTTGCAGGTATTTAGCACAGAAAATTTGTCAGAAGATTAGGAAGGGATTTCCTCTAGTAAATCCATTTTTGGCAATCTGCAAGATTGGTCAAGCTTCAAGAATATGCTGGAGGAAATTGTCGCGGCTAGCAAATTAGAGAGTTCTTTGTGTGAAAACTTAAAAAGTGAGGAACATGGATTGACATTGAATACCATGCCAGTGCCCCAAGTTGCCATGGAGGAAAATCAAGCTACAATATATGATAGGAGAACAATTGGATATTGGATAGACATACTCAACCTACTGTGTTGGCTTCCAAAGGGCTATGTTGGTGTCAAAAACTTGTCAATGTATGTACGCAATATTCTCATGATTGAGAGGTCAGTGTTATTCTAACCTCAGTATATTCATTGGTCTTGTTCTCAAAAGTTGCACCTTTTTTTGTGGAAAATGCATCTTATATTATACTACTGCCAGCATATCTTCCTTGGCCACAAAATTAAGGGAGTTTTCATTCTCTCAAAACATTATAAGCTTCTATAAGAATATTTTCTGAAACTTAAACACTGACAGAGGAATCCACATTGAATGTGATTCTGCATCTCCTCTTCCATAAAAAGTAAATCCCTGTCAACTGGATGTTATTCGAAAGTTTCTGACCTGCTGTTTGATCATCCACATTTCCCAAGATGACATCCACAATCCCGCACAAAAATGGGGGTTTGGTTGGGAGGAGTGCTTGTTTTTTACCTGAGTTGGGATTAGGCAATGTTTTTCCATCCCACTGAAGAGGACCAAGGTTGCACTTTTCCTAATGAAACTTGTTTTTGTTAGAAAATAGGAGAGTTTTCTCCTCTTTAAAATGTTTGTAAATGATGTAGATGTGAGAAAATAATGTGAATCTCTCATGAACTCTATAAATATTTTCCACAAGTTCAATGGAACCTGTTAAAGCAAGTAGTCGCCCAATTATATTGGAGATGACTTGCATTATCAATACATTTAAGCAGAAAACATACTTGGAGATGAATTGCATTATCTTTATTGCCCATACCTTTTGAAAGCTCCTCTTCTTTCTTGTGGCTACTCAGGTCTATAGATGTTGTTGCTCAATGCTTTTCCGAGTGTGCTCTGTGGCAACCTTTCTTGAAAGACGACTTGACAAGGAATGTCAACCCTGGAAAACATCTTATATTTTCCATACTTGATCATACTTCTAGGACACTTATGTTAATCTGTGAAGATTTCTTTAATATAGCTGCAAGATCTCTAATTTGTGATGTTCAATGCACTTCAGATACATGCAGGGTTGTCAAATCCATTAATACTCCTCAAAACTCCAACACAAATCCCATTTCCAAAAAAAAAGAGCACATGGATGTTCAAACACTGATTGAAGCTCTAGGAAAGACTTTGAGTCTTGAAGCAGGAAATACAGTTCGTTATTTAAAACAAAGCAACTTTGAGACTGATATTTGTTCAAATCAGTTAATTAGCACCTTAACAGGAAATTTTGAAGGGATGAGCAATGGGATAGAGGTTTTAGATGCATGTAAGCCTTATTGTGGATCATGGATTGGAGTTATTGCATTGATAGGTGCTATAAAAAGCATTATATGGGGGCTAGTGTCTGCCTTAGACAATCTTGATCAGCAATGCCACAAGGACAAAACAGAATCATTGAAATGGCGACATGATCTTTTTGTTAAATGGGAGCCCTTTCTTGAAGATTTTGGGTATTTCATTAACTTGTGCATAAATAAGTTTCTTGTAGGTGATAGCTTGGATGAGGAAGTTACTGTTATGATTCTTGGAATGCATTGGTGGTTATATACCTTATATGGAACAAGTTGTCCCTCGCATAGTCTATGTCAAGCTGATTAATATACACATAGAAGCAATGGAAACATTTTTCTTTCTTTCCTCTGGAGAAAATAAATGCTCAGTTTCCCGTGAAGTTTATTGCATCAATGCTAACCTCTCTCCCTGTGAAAGCACAATGCATGACAACCCATCATTTTTGAAAATGGATAGTGACAATCTCAAAGACTTAAAAGCTATTGTTAGAAGCTCCTTTGCAATGCTAGTTAGGAAGCCCTTAGAGTTGCATCTATTTTTGGCATTGCAGTCTATAGAGAGAGCCCTTGCAGGAATTAGGCCACGCCACAATACTGTTTCTAAACTTCATACTGGAATTCTATATGGCAGAAAAGTGGGCAGGATAGTTGCAGCTGGTGTGGAATGCTTAGATTTATCTTTGGAATATGTTTCAGGTATGCCGGTGTATTTTTATTGTAGACAACTTTCTTATCTTTGCAACAAAAGAGTACAATGCTATTTTTACAATAAAAAAGTGCTCGCAAAAGCAAGCCTTCTGGCCTGTTGGCCTGACAGTGAAAATACACGTGTCACAGTGAACATGTGATAACCCTCAGAAGGAAGATAATTAAATCTTGATCTTAAATGAGGTACCTGGTGTTGACTAGGGATTAAAATACAGCTACTGCAACCATACCTATAGGTGTAGATGTTGCATAGCACAAGATAGAAGCCCAAAACTTGTCATAGCAACCCAAAAACAAGAAACCCTAACTCATATTATGTAGCCAAAAGTGCAAGGACTGTACTCAGTTTACCCTTCCAAAATTATAGAAAAATTTTGAAGTCACTATGGTATCAAAACCTGCACCAAAACGAGAAGTGCTCATGACCCCATTCTTTCCTCACACTATCAGACGCACACCCCATAGACGATATAAAAGCACATTCCAAACATTGTATAGACTTGCAAAGACATGAAATATACAAAACATGAAGTAAAAATTAGTCCCAACTCATGAGAACCTGTTGATGCTTTTTTGGAAGATGGAACCAGTTCCAGACCAGGTTGCCACCACCCTAGGATGGTCTAGCCTAAAGGGTCTTCAAAACAACACCTAGAACTCAGACAGTTACCAGTGTAAGATAGCAGACAAACAAATTGGAGCTACTGAGCATCTCTTAGAGCCTCAGATTTCCCCCTATAAATTGTTAGCCATGGGCCTTGTCCCAAACATCAATATTTAGAAACATTGACATAGTGGATATAAACATTGACTGAACTTCTCTGTCCAAGCTTTGTCAGTGATATATTCATTTTAGCGAATATATCAAACTGTATCTGCACTCTACTCTAAGCATTAAAATATTTACACTCTAGGGATGTCAAATGTATATATTAATGCATGTAGAATTACAGTCTCCTTTAGGAATATAATGTTCAATAATAATTCGTTGCAGTTTGTTTAAAAACTAGAGTGATGCTGTTTGGAGGGACTTGTTTAGTTTGACCCTTATTCTTCATGATTTTAAAACATTTTTAAAACGATAGGCTGCATCATTATCGTGATTGTATCATAACCGAGAAGAAATAGACTATGGTTATTAATCCAATAGTGTGATTTCAAAATGGTAATTGTGGATACCAACAGTCTGCTCAATAGATAGTTCATACACCAGCAAAATAAATGTTAGAATTTAGGGGCATCTAGTATTTGAAGGAAAATCAGGAATTGATAATAAGATCTGGTAAAGATGCAGGGTTGTTGGATCTGATTGACATGTCTGAGAGCTAATGCAAGGCTCGAATAGCTCACTGCTAATTTCAGGGCATATTTAAATATGATTTCAGGGTCTGAATACAAATGTATCCTGGATCGAGTGCATGGTCAGGTTGACTATTAAAAGAATGGGTCAAGAAAGAAAGCGTATGAAAACCTTAGTTTTGCTTAAGACATCAATTTCTTAAACCATCTTCAATGTAATTTAAACGCTAAGAGGATAATGGCCCTCTCACGTAGCAGTAGAGACGTAATACTCATTTAACAATTAATTTTAACTGGACACGGCCATTCACCAACGACACAGACAACAGGGATTCATCTTCTCATCCCCCCTCAACGCAAAGATAAATAATGTTTATATATATATATAGGCCTCGCCACTTCATCACCATCCATTCCAACAATTGATATAAACAATAAATAATTTAAATTCTACAAATGTTTGGAACTCATTCCCATCTAGGGAGAGGTCTAAAATGAGAGCTCGCATAGGGTAGAAACAAGAAATAACTAACCTGGAAAAGAATTTGGATTGCTTAAAAGTCAAGATGTTGGTTCTCACTTATCTATCCATTTATAAGCATAAGCATACTACAATTCAATTTATAAGCATAAAAAAATTCAAGGGTAGTGAAAGCGTATAAACAAATGGTCCTTCTATATTGTACGAGGATTACTGTGACATCTCAGGACTTGTGAAAAGAATGGAACAATCTGAAAATTTGTTAGAGGCAGTTGCAGAAGATAACTTTGCCTTAGTTTTTGCAGCCATGGATGTTAATATGGAAACTGCTCAATCTTTCAAGCGTGACTTTGAAGAAAATTGTTCACTGGAGAGAGTTACAGTATTTCTGAACTGAGCAAATGGTCCCACTAAAACATGTTTTGGCCACTAAATATGATTAAGAGAACGTTAACGTTTCTTAGACCATAAACTCTATGGGATTAAGCAGATACTAAGACTGTTTCAGGTATTTCTAAAACGAACGATGCAAATGCCAATTAATCAGAACTAATCAAGCACATTGCAATTAAACAACTATGACAATAGAATTTTACACCACTAATAAATTAATTTAAATTAATTTCACAATGCATAAGAGTTTTTTAACCAGAAACCCTAATGGAAAAACCAAATTTAGATCAGGATTTAGCCAGTTCGGTGTCACCAAGAACTAGATAATTTAACGCTATAACTGCTATTACTTAGTGGCAGGGGCCAGGGGATCCTATTACTTTAGCTCTTGCGATAACTACGACACAATGAAATATCTGGTGAAGAGGGAGCTATACAGCAAAAGTAGATCCAGCACCAGGTTAAGTTGAAGCGACTATAGCATCTGAGGATGCATCGGTGGAGGACAAATTTTGCCACAAGGTCACAAAAAGTATTGAAGGCATTAAAGAAGTTAATAATAAACTAATAACTTAACATTATATAATATTTTCTTTTTAGTCTGAGAATTCAATGCGTCCTTTGGCTTACAAGGCTCCAAATCATTGAGAATTTTAGGCTCTTGCAAAGAAAAATATGGCACAGATATTATATACTCCCAAAAAGGATACCTGCCGAGCTAACAACACATTGCTAAAGGACATATTCGAAAGGAAGGAAGGGTAACGGGGAGGCCTCAGCGTGAGGAAGGCGACCTTAGATATGGAGTGACAGAGGGCGGTGTTAGAACACGTTAAACGAACGAATTTATAGGTAGGGGATTTCTGAATTTAATCTACAATTCCTATTCCTATCCAATTCCTGAAATCAATCTATCATTTAATGATTTATATTCCTAGTTTAAATGAATTCTTGATTTCAATTATTTCAATTCTGGTTGCAAGAAAACTATCCATATAAAAGAAATAAAACATACCTATTACTGACCTGGCCTTGTCTTTTGACCTTGCCTTCTGTTACAGCTTCACGGCACCTGTGAGGAACTTGGCCCTCTGTTACTCCATAACACTCTGTTACAGCTCCATAACATACCTGTTCTTACCAAGAAAAAAATGACACAGATATTAGATACTCTGAAGTACACTTTCTTCTCAAGAATTTGCAAGCAGCTTAAGATAAATTATTATCCTATACTATGGAGTCATTACTAGGACACCAATCCAGGAGTCAGATCTTCATTCGGTGATGTGAATACAATGTTAAAAGGGTCAAATATTGATATGATGACACCATCTTGGAAATCCAGATTCCAGTGTTGCAGGACACCACCTCTTCTCTCTATATTCTTCCAACTTGGCACTCAAGGAATAAGAAAAAGGAAGAGGTTATAACTTATTCTTTACTAAAGATATTCGGGATTTTTTTTTGGCCTTGCTTATTTTTAGGAAATATTTTAACGTTTGGAGAAAACTGCTTCATATAAATTTCCCGAGTCATCCAAATGCAGAGTGTTGGCTTTCAAGAGGAGCATTCAACAATGAAATCTCAAAGATAGAAAAGCTATACCAGAAATTAGCTTGTCATCTGATGTCTATATAAGTTGTGGTGAGTGTTCAGTGAGGAATTCACTAAATCTGGAGCTCATGCAACTTACCCTTATAGCTAGAACTGCAACTAGCCAGTCCATTTATTTGCTTGACATGAACAATATTGTCATTTTTATGAGGACAAACTAATGGGCTTACTGTGGAGAAGTTAATTGACAAAATCATTGGAGATAATGTCAAGATTGAGGTATGAACCATTTTGGTTGTAGCAAAGTTTTCTAGTGGATGTAATGTTTTATAATTTAAAATCACTCAGATTCTTGCTTAAGTGGTATCATTCAAGGGACCTAAAATTGGAAACCTTTTTTGTGGTATGAGATTAGTTTCCCCTCATTCCTCCATGTTTCATCTGCATTTTACTAATGTTCTTCCTAGGGTGCTTGACACAAAAGGTTATTAGGAATTTCACAAAAATATTAGATATGCAATCATTCATAGCTCTGAAACTGTCTTTGATTGGAATGCATCCTGATATATATTTGAACAAAAAAATTCTGATCCTGTTTAAGCCCTCATATCCTTTGAACTTGTCCATATTGTTACTATTTTGCATGTGCCTTGTACTAAAAGGTCTTAAAATGTAATCTTATTAATCTCTTCAACAAAAAGCTTTTTCTTTGTAGATCAGAGTATATGACTTGCTCAAACCTATATCATTGAGTTAAATTTAACCACTTTTTCTCTTTCTGCTTAGAAGCTCTTATACAACTCAAAATTGAAGGATGATAGATACAACGTCTCTTTTCAAATTGCAAGCATTTCATCCATTTCATTTTGGACTTTTTCATAAAATTGGCATGTTGTGTTTGAAAGCTTTTTACATGCCAATTCCTGTATGTATTGGCATGATTGTCATTGAACGTGAGCATTGGAATCCATGCTTACTTTTAGATCCAACCATGGTTCAATTAATAGAAAATGACAATTTAGATTAAACAAAATACAATCAAAACCACGCCTAATGCACCAAGAGTGCTACATATTTCTAACTGACCTTTGACTGGATTTGGTTTCTTTTCTGCAATGCTTGTTTTGTATGCTTAACCCAAAGTCATCAAACTAGAATATCTACAAGAGGTAGAATGGATTCAATTCACTGTCAACATTATCTAGTTAAAACTCAAGGTAGATTTTAAGTGGTAGCTTGATGGCCAGCAAGAAAACATTTACACCCTTCTGGCAAAAGTGTGAACAACAATGGCCTAGGGATATGGGAATGGCACCAATCCTATACCTGGTTCAATATTTACTATTTACATATGCTGTTTTGCACCTCTGATTGACCATGTGAGTACGACTGGTGAGGAGAAAATATCATATATGCCATCTGAGCACTTTGTGTAATTTGAGAGTTGACCTTGGCCAAACTAGCATTGTTGGTCAAATCAAGTGCACAAGAGGCCCTTAACGTATGTCCCAATCATCACTTGCCCTTTGTTAATCCCTTTGATTTGACTGTGGTCTATTTCCTTCTGGACCCAATGCACTTAAAGTAGAAGTTGTATTTAGATTAACTAAGGCAGTGTTAACTATTCAATTTTATAGGAGATCTGATCATTTATTGCAGGCTTGATTTTTTTTATGTAACAAAACCAAAATTTAATGACTTCTTTTAATTTATTTCAGATCTAATATAGCATCACTGATAAACTGAGAACTTTGAATAATCAGCAATAAGCATATCTGATGCAGTAAAATAACCAGCAGATAATAATGTCTAACACATCCACAGTGAACACACAAATTTTACCTTGGGGGAACATTTTACAGGTGGAAAACCCCAGCAACAGAAAATATTCTTTTATTGATGATTGAGATGACAATGAGCAGATTACATCAAACATGTACATCAAAGAGTAAATGCCCCTAGGGCATACACATACCAAGAGAAAAAATGCTGAAGACTGCCTGAGAGGAACCTCTATCTACTTGAGAAGCTTATGGATTGCTGACTTCAGCCCTTGTGAGGCCCAATCTACTGATTGGGAGGCCTGTAGGGCCCACATCCTGCTACTGAGGGCCTGATCTGCCTAAGAGGAGGGCTAATGTGCTAACTGGAGGGCATATCTACTAAGCATAAGCCCCGATTTTCTTATGTGGAGGTTTTTGGGGCTGACGTAAGCCCATCTATCCTCTCAAGCCTTGACGTGGTCACGGGTCAGTCTAGGACAAGCCTGGAATACCCACACAGGCCCTCGCTGCCTTCAAACTATAAGAAACAATAACAATACATATGCATGAAATGCTTTTCAATTAAAATAACACACATGGATTAACATACTTACCGGTTCCATGATATTAAACAAGCAATTCATAATAGGCGAGAAAAATTGAAGCTAACAGAAACACCTAATTAACTCATATAAAAACTTACAAGCTAAGATGTAACTCCAAGAATATAGCCTCTATAATGGAAGGGATAGCTACGTACCTTTCCCACTTAATCTTAACTGGATACAAATACCTTATCTTGGCAAAGCTTGGTCAATGCCTCAACATGTAGACTTTGAAGATATTCCAAACCAGAAATCTCCATC
>LPNX010466797.1:335681-349467 GCA_001517045.1 Pseudotsuga menziesii | reverse complement strand
TCATTCATTCATTCATACATAGAAAAAAATAAATAGTTGAAGACATTACTCCATAATATCAAAAATAATATCCGAGGACAATGCATAAAAAATTAATGTAATAGTATACTTATTACAATCACTACTTCTTTTGGCGCTTTTTTCTCTCCGCATATTCTCTAAGTGTGACATTCTCTTCTACCAATTGTTCTTTGTTTCCTATGCCCTCTGTAGCTTCCTGTGATCATGTTTGTCGACGGGTCGTGTGCTCACGACGTGTATGTGGCTACTGTAAGGTGCCAGGATGTACTGGAAAAATGAAGAAATATTAATTACTTGACGTGTTTTTATTATTATCATTGTAAGTCCTTCATTAAGAAAACAACATTAGAGCGGTGCTTTGTACCTGGCAACTCATGGGTGACATGAATTTCATGCATTTGATCTTCTGATGCTGCCTCAAGTTGCACATGAAGACCCTCTACATTAAAACATCAACACTTACAACAATATAGTATTTGAAATTTAATATTTGAGACTTTAATCCATACTAGTTTTTTTTTAACACAAGAATATTTATTACCTGGATTTCGATCAACATGAACTCCAATATCTCTTTCTCCTCCATCCTCCGCATTTTCTCTACTTTCGTTGTGTGGCTTAACACAAAGAGACTCAATATTTTATGTACTAGTTTATTAATGAATATAAAACACAATGAATCAATCTTAAATAGAATTTGTTTATTGTAGTTACCTGTTCACAGGATGGACCACTGGAAGACTATGCTTGGCTACCACAGCTGCTTGTTCGATGTTCAACAACACCTAAAAACCCACGTTGGTAGCCAATCCTCATGTCTTCCTCCATTGGCAAATCATGGAATCTTTGAGCCTGTAATTTTCAATTAGATCATCATTGTTGTTGTTATATCATCAGGAAAACAATTTTAAATGCAATCTATAATTTCTATACAATAAAATAATTATTGATCATACTTACGATTCATGCTTGTAGGTTGGAATATCCACCAGGGCCAAGCTTGTGTTGCCCATGTTTTTCTATTCTTTCTTGGGTGGCCTTCGTCGTATCTAGTATCCTATAAAATTAATTTTAAATACGTTAAACATTGCAAAAAAATGGAAAATAAAGTGTAATAAACATATAATTGCATTGCCGAAAGTATTGCATACCTTCTAGCTGACTCGGGTACTGGCTTGCCCGCTATTTTCGTAGCTTTCTCCCTTGCATCATCCAGCAAGCCTTTCCACTCCCTTGTTGGAATCATCGAAGGGCGCTCATGCTTTGGATTATTTGCTAAGTTGTTCCGATATCCCTCCTGTACATAATGTAAATGTTGGCCAGGTTTTTTGAGAACCTTTTTTCGGTTGAAGGTTTCGGCACCAAAAAACCCAACCAAGCGAGCAATAAGCTCATCTTTCAAAACTTTACTCTGTCGGTTCCAGCATGTGCGGATAGTGGGCCCAAACAGCTCTAAAGACCAATCATTAAGATGTTTATAAAAGACATCATTTCCTACAAAAACGAGTATGCGTTAATTAGTGTAAAAAGAATGATGCATAATTACATTCCAATAAAATTATAATATATAGTTAAAACATTTTGTAAATAGTACCTGGAATCTTCTCCATCTTGTAGGGAATGAGATCTTCGTCCACCAAAAAAGTAGTCTCAAATGTTCCCGTGCTAGTGACACGGAAATATCCAGGAAATGTTGGGACGGCAGCATCAAAGTCATGCTCTTCTCCATGTACCGGCCCCTGATCCTCGCCAGCACTCTCATGCCCCTGATCCTCGTCAGTACTCTCATGTTCCATCTGGGGTGTCTCATTTTGTGTTTCCGACTGGCCAAATAGCAACGATACATGATCAATGGCGAAGGGGGTGTCATGCTCAATGGTATAATCATGCCTCTCACTGGGGAAAAAATATTCCTGTAGAAACAAATAATATTTTAGTTACTCATATACGAATAGGAAAAAAAATTGCATTTGGAATAGACTTATAATTAAAGAGTTTGCAGCTTACATCCAAGCTCTTTACTTTAAGCAACACACAATCTATATTTGCTTGAGTCTCATCCTGCGTCATTTGCGGATCCGATATAAGCAGATTGATGACCTCCTGATTTAATTTTGTTTTTGCTTTTTTAACTGCATCCCGGATATTCTTTGAATTCTTGAGGTCAACATCGTCAAGAATGTGCCCCAAATCCATATCCTTCGGATCTGTCTATAGATACGTATCATCCGACATAAAAATAGAAAACATTAATATCAATTTGAAATCATTAATATAATTAGATAACATAAATATGTATAAATACAGTTTCTGAAATTCACAACGTGCTATATACCTGCTCATGAACCGGTGAGCGTGGCATGCTAACATCTGTCGACATATCATCTGTCATGGAGCTCTTGCCTCGACCCTCAGCCTACAAACAAAATATTGACCACGTTGATATCGTAATTAAACAAATGTACTTTCTAAAGAAGCAGGTAAGTAAAAATGTGGTATATATACATGTTGCCTGTAGGGGGGTGTCGACCTCCCAGGCTCCATTGGGGACTTTCCTCGATCAGCTGACTGCAACAAAGTAATTAAAAAAATTAATTTTGAACTGAAACCAATACACGGGGAAAATCTTATTTAAAAACATATTTAAATATTGACCACATTGATATCATAATTAAACAAATGTACTTTCTAAAGAAGTAGGTAAGTAAAAATGTGGTATATATACCTGTCGCCTGTAGGGGGGTGTCGGCCTCTCAGGATCCATTAGGGACTTTCCCCGATCAGCTGACTACAACAAAAAGTAATTAAAAACATTAATTTAGAACTAAAACCAATACACAGGGAAAATCTTATTTAAAACATATTTTTAAAAAAAGTAATGGAAAACATATTGCGAAATTGATAACATAAAGATTACAAGTTTTGTGAAATGTTATATGTACCACTCCCGAAGTATCTGCATATGTATCTATCTGATTCAAATTGTAACTGATCAGCAACTCTTCCCCTGAAATCATGCCGAAAAACTTCATGCAAAACAACCTCAGTTATAGGGAGAAACCCTAATTCAACAAGCGCATAGAAAAATCAGCTAGCAGATAAAATATAGATCCTTTATTAAACCTTTTGGAATCATTGTGATCCTCTCTTCATGGCACATTCTATCATGCAAAAATGTTTGAACTTTACTCAAGAGATGGCGCATTCCATGGGTTGGTGAACTTTTATAAGAGAATCATTAGAAATTTTGGTGGTGTAAGTGCACCCATGACTGATTTCACAAGAGGGAAAGTCTTTACTTGGACAAAGGCAGCTGCTGTGAGTTTTGAATAACTCGAAAGGAGGGTTATGGAAGCACCAACTCTTACCATGCCATACTTTGAGAAACTCTTTATAGTTGAATGTGATGCTTTATGGGTAGCTTCTCTATTTTAGTACCAAATCAAACTCCTCATCAAATGTGCCAAGGCATAGATCCATGAAATGAGGAGTCAATCCAACATGTGCTAACATTAATCCATGTGCAATAGCATCAATATAGACCACTAAATCCATAAGTAACGAGACCCCCCAAAAAATGAATATAAATCTTACCACACCTCAACATATGTGCAAATAAGAGGAAATTAAAGTAGCGCTTCATGCAAAATGCTAGGAAATCATATCCAATCTCGATCAATGTGCAAAGAGTGCTGAAATGAGCTAGAGCATCCACATCATAAGGCTCAATCTAAGCTACACAATGTCAGAGATAGTTGTTGAGGACTATATCCACATACAAATGTGTGCACATGAAGGGTGTTCTCCTACAACAAGGAGTCCATAATATAATTTATCATCATCATGCCAAACAATTCCATCAGCACTAGGGCATCTGTTACACCCCCTTGCATAAGGTGTTGATGAGGGTTTTCAGAGATCATTTTGGGCAATAGAATGCAAATAAATCAAAAGCAAACAATCCTAATTATCACTACTGAGAGCTCTGAGAAATCTTATGGATAATGACTGGCATTCTAGGCAATTTTCATCACAAAAGAAGGGGTGTATAGACATAAAAACTAGATATGGGACCTGGCTTGAATCTGAACATGTTTGGGAAAATTTTGTGGATAATTGAGGAATAAAACCACATTATTAAGCAGTCTGGAGGTCTCCTGGGGACAAAAAAGACCTTGATCAGTAAGTCTGGGCCATTCTGAGGCAGTATTGGGAAATACTGTAGGTAAAAGTAGTGTCAAGGAAGCATTGTTGTGTAATAGAAATTCATCTCTGAGCATCGTTCAGCATCAGATCACCCTAATTCTCCATGCTGGGCTGTTCCCAATCAATAAACAATGGGTCTGATGGTCAACGGGCATGAAGAAATCCCTAGTCTGAGCATGTTTTAGACCTAAGTCAGCATCAAATAACAAATCTGGGTATCATTTTATAGGCCCTGGATAACGACCGGCATTCTAGGCAATTTTCATCACAAAAAAAGGTGTGTATAGACATAAAAACTAGATCTGGGAACTAGCTTGAGTCTGAACTTGTTTGGGAAAAGTTTGTGGATAATTGAGGAATAAAACCTCATTATTAAGCAGTCTGGAGGTCTCCTGAGGACAAAAAAGACCTTGATCAGTAAGTCTAGGCCATTCTGAGGCAATATTGGGAAATACTGTAGGTAAAAGCATTGTCAAAGAAGCATTGTTGTGCAATAGAACTTCATCTCTGAGCATCGTTCAGCATCAGATCACCCTAATTCTCCATGATGGGCCGTGCCCAAACAATAAACAATGGGTCTGATAGTCTGAGCATGTTTTAGACCTAAGTCGGCATCAAATAACAAATCTGGGTATCATTTTATAGGCCCTGCGTATTATAATTCATATTTATTGGCAATCTGGGCGCATCCTGAACAATTCTGGCATATTCCAAGCAGATCTTGGCATTTTTCATCATGAAAGGAGGTGTAGTTATGTCTTATTCCAATTCTGAGAACCCATGCAGTAGTAAATGACTTTATTGCCAAGCCTGAGCATGAGCAACATTAAACAAATAGATTCTCCTTCCTCTCTAAATGTGGGCGGAACTATGTGCAAGGAAGTGATGAAAATGGAAGTTTGGGCAGATTTGCTCTTAAAACAAAAACCCTAAGAGGAAGGGAAGTCCACCTATCAATACCTATTGGCTGTTCTGGAGTATATGAAGCTGCACACAGTGTAGAAAAAGGATATTAGTGGTATCCAATCTATGTTTTAGGCCCTGCTATTGTCTTTGTTGTAGAGGACATCTCCAGTTAGGGTTCTATTTTCTATCTTGGAACAAACTGTCACCTGTTGTGAACATTTCCACCACAGAATTCACCTTTGGAAGAACTGTAATGCAAATCTATGACAGCAGTGGTTGCTTAGAGGCTGAATATTAAATAATTTTTATTAGGAAATGCTGATATGCTTTTAGTCCTTGTTGCAACATTTTTTCAGGGTGGCATCTCACTTCTAACTTTCTAAGTAACTTGTGGAAGAGGCTGTAGAGCAGACTTCTAGGATTTTTTATGTTGAAATAATGTTTAGGTCATCTTTATGGGCAGCATTAAGTTTTCTATGACACCAGGAGACGACCACAGGTTGATCTCAACATAGCGGACTTTCTCTCTTGAGCACATCATTTGATTATTAAGAGAATTTATATATGCCTTCTAAATAAGGTGGGCTCTTCAATATTGGACATCACCTCTTGGAGAGCCTTCTAGGCTAAGGAAGGGGGTGTCTCATTTTGTGTTTCCGACTGGCCAGAAAGCAACGATACATGATCAGTGGCGAAGGGGGTGTCATGCTCAATGGTTCCATCATGCCTCTCACTGGGAAAAAATATTCTTGTAGAAACAAATAATATTTTAGTTACTCATATACAAATAGGAAAAAAAATTGCATTTGGAATAGACTTATAATTAAAGAGTTTGCAACTTACATCCAAGCTCTTTACTTTAAGCAACACACAATCTATATTTGCTTGAGTTTCATCCTGCGTCATTTGCGGATCCGATATAAGCAGATTGATGACCTCCTGATTTAATTTTGTTTTTGCTTTTTTAACTGCATCCCAGATATTCTTTGAATTCTTGAGGTCAACATCGTCAAGAATGTGCCCCAAATCCATATCCTTCGGATCTGTCTATAGATAAGTATCATCCGACATAAAAATAGAAAACATTAATATCAATTTGAAATCATTAATATAATTAGATAACATAAATATGTATAAATACAGTTTCTGAAATTCACAACGTGCTATATACCTGCTCATGACCCGATGAGCGTGGCATGCTAACATCTGTTGACATATCATCTGTCATGGAGCTCTTGCCTCGACCCTCAGCCTACAAACAAAATATTCACCACGTTGATATCATAATTAAACAAATGTACTTTCTAAAGAAGCAGGTAAGTAAAAATGTGGTATATATACCTGTTGCCTGTAGGGGGGTGTCGACCTCCCTGGCTCCATTGGGGACTTGCCTCGATCAGCTGACTGCAACAAAGTAATTAAAAACATTAATTTCGAACTGAAACCAATACATGGGGAAAATCTTATTTAAAAACATATTTAAATATTGACCACGTTGATATCATAATTAAACAAATGTACTTTCTAACGAAGCAGGTAAGTAAAAATGTGGTATATATACCTGTCGCCTGTAGGGGGGTGTCGGCCTCTCAGGATCCATTAGGGACTTGCCCCGATCAGCTGACTACAACAAAAAGTAATTAAAAACATTAATTTCGAACTAAAACCAATACACAGGGAAAATCTTATTTAAAACATATTTTTAAAAAAAGTAATGGAAAACATATTGCGAAATTGATAACATAAAGATTACAGGTTTTGTGAAATGTTATATGTACCACTCCCGAAGTATCTGCATATGTATCTATCGATTCAAATTGTAACTGATCAGCAACTCTTCCCCTGAAATCATGCCGAAAAACTTCATGCAAAACAACCTCAGTTATAGGGAGAAACCCTAATTCAACAAGTGCATAGAAAAATCAGCTAGCAGATAAAATATAGATCCTTTATTAAACCTTTTGGAATCATTGTGATCCTCTCTTTATGGCACATTCTATCATGCAAAAATGTTTTAACTTTACCCAAGAGATGGCGCATTCCATGGGTTGGTGAACTTTTATAAGAGAATCATTAGAAATTTTGGTGGTGTAAGTGCACCCTTGACTGATTGCACAAGAGGGAAAGTCTTTACTTGGACAAAGGCAACTGCTGTGAGTTTTGAATAACTCGAAAGGAGGGTTATGGAAGCACCAACTCTTACCATGCCATACTTTGAGAAACTCTTTATAGTTGACTGTGATGCTTTATGGGTAGCTTCTCTATTTTAGTACCAAATCAAACTCCTCATCAAATGTGCCAAGGCATAGATCCATGAAATGAGGAGTCAATCCAACATGTGCTAACATTAATCCATGTGCAATAGCATCAATATAGACCACTAAATCCATAAGTAACGAGACCCCCCAAAAAATGAATATAAATCTTACCACACCTCAACATATGTGCAAATAAGAGGAAATTAAAGTAGCGCTTCATGCAAAATGATAGGCAATCATATCCAATCTCGATCAATGTGCAAAGAGTGCTGAAATGAGCTAGAGCATCCACATCATAAGGCTCAAACTAAGCTACACAATGTCAGAGATAGTTGTTGAGGACTATATCCACATACAAATGTGTGCACATGAAGGGTGTTCTCCTACAACAAGGAGTCCATAATATAATTTATCATCATCATGCCAAACAATTCCATCAGCACTAGGGCATCTGTTACACCCCCTTCCATAAGGTGTTGATGAGGGTTTTCAGAGATCATTTTGGGCAATAGAATGCAAATAAATCAAAAGCAAACAATCTTAATTATCACTCCTGAGAGCTCTGAGAAATCTTATGGATAATGACTGGCATTCTAGGCAATTTTCATCACAAAAGAAGGTGTGTATAGACATAAAAACTAGATATGGGACTTGGCTTGAATATGAACATGTTTGGGAAAAGTTTGTGGATAATTGAGGAATAAAACCACATTATTAAGCAGTCTGGAGGTCTCCTGAGGACAAAAAAGACCTTGATCAGTAAGTCTGGGCCATTCTGAGGCAGTATTGGGAAATAATGTAGGTAAAAGTAGTGTCAAGGAAGCATTGTTGTGTAATAGAACTTCATCTCTGAGCATCGTTCAACATCAGATCACCCTAATTCTCCATGCTGGGCTGTTCCCAATCAATAAACAATGGGTCTGATGGTCAACGGGCATGAAGAAAGCCCTAGTCTGAGCATGTTTTAGACCTAAGTCAGCATCAAATAACAAATCTGGGTATCATTTTATAGGCCCTGGATAACGACCGGCATTCTAGGCAATTTTCATCACAAAAAAAGGTGTGTATAGACATAAAAACTAGATCTGGGACCTGGCTTGAGTCTGAACTTGTTTGGGAAAATTTTATGGATAATTGAGGAATAAAACCGCATTATTAAGCAGTCTGGAGGTCTCCTGAGGACAAAAAATACCTTGATTAGTAAGTCTAGGCCATTCTGAGGCAATATTGGGAAATACTGTAGGTAAAAGCATTGTCAAAGAAGCATTGTTGTGCAATAGAACTTCATCTCTGAGCATCGTTCAGCATCAGATCACCCTAATTCTCCATGATGGGCTGTGCCCAAACAATAAACAATGGGTCTGATAGTCTGAGCATGTTTTAGACCTAAGTCGGCATCAAATAACAAATCTGGGTATCATTTTATAGGCCCTGCGTATTATAATTCATATTTATTGGCAATCTGGGTGCATCCTGAACAATTCTAGCATATTCCAAGCAGATCTTGGCATTTTTCATCATGAAAGGAGGTGTAGTTATGTCTTATTACAATTCTGAGAACCGATGCAGCAGTAAATAACTTTATTGCCAAGCCTGAGCATGAGCAGCATTAAACAAATAGATTCTCCTTCCTCTCTAAATGTGGGCAGAACTATGTGCAAGGAAGTGATGAAAATGGAAGTTTGGGCAGATTTGCTCTTAAAACAAAAACCCTAGGAGGGAGGGTAGTCCCCTATCAATACCTATTGGCTGTTCTGGAGTATATGAAGCCACGCACAGTGTAGAAAGAGGAGATTAGTGGTATCCAATCTATGTTTTAGGCCCTGCTATTGTCTTTGTTGTAGAGGAAATCTCCAGTTAGTGTTCTCTTTTCTATCTTGGAACAGACTGTCACCTGTTGTGAACATTTCCACCATATAATTCACCTTTGGAAGAACTGTAATGCAAATCTATGGCAGCAATGGTTGCTTAGAGGATGAATATTAAATAATTTTTATTAGGAAAGGCTGGTATGCTTTTAGTCCTTGTTGCAACATTTTTTCAGGGTGGCTTCTCACTTCTAACTTTCTAAGTAACTTGTGGAAGAGGCTGCAGAGCAGACTTCTAGGATGTTTTATGTTGAAATAATGTTTAGATCATCTTTATGGGCAGCATTCAGTTTTCTATGACACCAGGAGACAACCACAGCTTGATCTCAACATAGCGGACTTTCTCTCTTGAGCACATCATTTGATTATTAAGAGAATTTATAGATGCCTTTTAAATAAGGTGGGATCTTCATTATTGGACATCACCTCTTGGGGAGCCTTCTAGGCTAAGGAATGGACCATACCCTTGCTTCTAATAGAGCATCCAGCCTTGGAGAATCTCGGTGCAGGCCATGATGGAATCAATGGGCTAGAAGCAATCTTTGGGTACTTATTACAGCATATGTAGACATTTGGTTGTTAAAGAGGCCTTGGTGGGGTGGTTTGTGGACATCACTTGCTTGGAGCAATATATTGTTGAGAGTCGAGACATTTGGACATTGATGTGGAGACATTGGGTTGGTTGAGTTTCCTTGTGACATTCCTTGACAATTTATTGACTACTTATGGACATGGTTTGTGGAGGAAGTTTCTGTTGAAGAGGCCTTAGGAGGCCATGTGGTATCATCACTTGCACTTGATCCCTTGCTTGATGGAGCGCACCCTCCCACCTTCCCAACCCCCTGCCCCATGATTTGGTTGGATCTTGGTATAAATCTCTTTAATGTTGAAGCTAATTAGCTTAGAAGGTGAATCCATATCAAAATTCCACACCTACTTTAAGACTAGGGAGCTTGGATTATCTAATCCATAAGCACATTTACACACACATTATTAGGGTTTTTTATGCACATAAAAATGGGCTTTGAATCCCATAAGTATGGATTTTTAAGCATGGGAAAAGAAGGATAAGGCTTCTCTTCTTACAAAAGGGTAAGGGACTATGGTGGTGAGATTGTTTAAAGGTTTCTAGTTGATTCTGTTGATGACTTTTTATCCTTATATGAACACATGGAAGATGTGTAAATGAGAGCAAAACCTAATCAAAATAGTTCAATGTCACTTACTGAAGACATTTGGAATGGAATGGTAGCAGACTGAATCTTCTCCAAATCAAAATGGCGGACTGCTCCAAATCGACGAAATGGCGGACTGCTCCAAATCGAAACGGTGGACTGCTCCTTCTACCTACTTTGCTTCTTAAACCCCTACCCAAGCTCTTGCCACCTCTATCCTACCTATTGAAGATAAGTAAAATCCTGCCCTAAAAAATTATCCTCAAAAGCCATCGGAATAAACAAAGCTTTTTTTAGGTTTTCCATAAATATAAAGAAATTTGGAGGAGTGCCATTACCTGGTATAAAAACGCAATGAAAGCAGGAGATCAATTATAAAATATTGGAGAAGCACCGTTTCATCACCATGATCAGTCTCGTCTCCTCCAGCAGAGATTCATCATAGAATGCACCAAACGTTCTACACAATATTGAAGAGCTAGGATTAGTTGTTACTCATAGCTATGACCTCACAAAGGCCACAGGAGAAATGGTTTTATGCACTTACAAATCTGAGTGGGACAGACTCTCAAACAATGAGAGGGATCAAAACAAGATGAGACAGGGTGTTAGGTTAGTAGGTTTGATCGAATTGTATGTGAAGGATCCAGGTACCATGCCTAGCATGGCTGCTCCCAAAACGTCTATACCCAAGTATTGAAACATTTACAGACAAGTAGGAGGGGTGGTGATGTAACTGCATCGCACCCCTACTAACACAAAAAATTTTAAAAATGTCACATGTACTACAACTAATTAACTATTAGACAAATATAATTTAAAAAAAATATACTAAATACAATATATAACATTATACAAAGTATAAAATTAGAAAAAATTAGCTCTTGTACGACCGAGATTAATACAAATGGTCGGTTACTATATGATCCCCTATGGGGACATAATAAAGAAGAAGGGAATAATGGTTGATACAAAGACAAGGCCCAAGAGAATGAGCACACTCCAACCAATCGCAAGCCCCTTTGGTGTTTTCATTTGTTGTGAAGTCATAACACCAACAATAATGGTTGCTTGACTAACATCTCATACATTACTAAGATGCATATGACACTACAACTATTAGTGTTTGTGCATTGTAATATCTATTTATAAAAATGTTGAACATTGGAATGAATTTGGCAATCCTGGATTAAAAGTGGATGATGAGAAGTGATGAGGGTTAAAACAACAAAAAATTCATGGAAGATAGGATTAATGACGACCTATGATGGAAAGTTGCAAGGAATTGAAGGCCTCATGATATGGTGGCATTGATGACCACCAAATGAGGAGAATGGATGTATAGAATAAAATTTACCATCATCATTAGTCAACAAAACACCTCGTGAAGGGGAGAAATATTAGGATGGAGTGCTATCGGTTCAAGGTGATTGGAAAACCAAATCCTAAATCATGTAAAAGGAAAAATATTTGGCAAGGAATAAATGAGTAGAGATTCCATGACATACCGTGTAATCTAGCCCAACCCAATGTTATGGGAAGGCATGAACAAATACTATAGTGTGATGAGTGATGACAGCAACTACAACTACAACATGGTAAGGAATTATATTAAATACAACATTGCATGCTGCATGCTATTCATGAGCACTACCAAATCCCTCACCTCTTCTCATAAGTTTTTGACCAACATGAGTAAAATACCTTAATGATCTTCTCTTTGTTTCAAGAATATTTTAATATTCTCTACTCAACAGGGAGAACCACATGAAGGTGGAAGCTCATCTTCCCCCCCCCACCCCACCCTTCATAATATATCACATGGAATGATGTTCAATGCACTTCATTATCGTCTTCATCTGTATCCAAGTCTAGATCTGTATCATCTGATCTAGATTCAACATTATAAGGATTAAAGGCTATATCATCATCATCATCATTGTTAGTTTCAATAAAGTGATAATCGTCAATATCATCTTCATCATGAACATTATCTCTAACACCATCTGCTTCAACTAACTCTTCAACATATTCCTGTGTAACATTATGATCATCAACATCCAACTCATGTTGATCCTCTACATGATCACCTTCTTCTTCCACACCGTCTTCAGCTTCCTCTACAATATTATACTTTACCGGCCTTCCTCTTGGATCATGTCTAATAACAAACGACCAACTCTGTCTACCAGGAACTTATGAGTAAAATACCTGTTCACATTGACTTGGAAGAACATAGGGCTGTGACGTTCGTGACTCAAGAGACCCTGTATTGACCATGGTAAATCCATTAGCATGTTCAATAACAGTTCTATTGGGATCAAATCGATTCAATTGTAGCTTGTACAATTTCACAACAAAAAGAATTATTTTGAATGATTTAAAGTCACAGTCAATGATATCTTCCAAATATCCATAATATCAATTTTCTGACAATTCTGGATGTCTGTCGCTTCTAGATGAAACATTAGTGACCTCAAAGACTGCACTTATCCCAGAATCACATGTTTTCTTTGTTTCATCCAACTTTTTAACGCAATATCTACGACCGTTGCACCACATAGCCTTGTGGTGCTTTACCTGCAATTGATAGTAAGTATTTTATGTTCTTAAAGTATGCAAATAAAATGAAATTCATCAAGATGAACATGAATATCGACGTAATTGAAAAGATTATGGCTTATATTTATAATATCATGCTTACCTGTTTATCTTTTAAACCATATTCTAAATCGATTTCCCTTTCTGTTAGATTTCCATCTCCATTGCGATGTGTTTCTTTAACCAATGAATCCACACCTTCCCATGATAGTCCTCAACCAGATTGATTACATCGTTCAATGCATACCTTCATCCAATCAAGATTGTTTGCGACGTACAAATGTAGTGCATCCCACTCCCGACCAACTGCATGAAAATAAAATTACATAAATCAACTCAGAAATTTATAATTACTTAACGCAGTGTAACATTATAAATATTAATGATGCATATCATTAATGAATATTAAAAATGAAATAAATATGTACGATATTATTAAAATGTATTAACATTAATATTAATCTATAACACCATTTAATAATTACCTTTGGCCTTCCTCGATTTACCTTTCCCCATCAAGTACTCTCCTTCTAATTTCTTAGTGGTGTTTGGATCACCAATGCATCGATCTAATTCCGTCTTAATAAACGTCAACCCTGGAAGATATTCAACAATATACACCATGGCCCGAAATACCATATATCCCTCCATCATAGAACCCTCTGGACGTGCTCTTTGTCTAACTAAAGCCTTCATAAATTTCAAGTGCCTCTCAACCATCCACATGGACCTTGCGTGTATAGGTCCACGC
>LPNX010466797.1:270892-317334 GCA_001517045.1 Pseudotsuga menziesii | reverse complement strand
GCAAAGGGAAGTGTCATAATGTGCGTATCTCTATGGGAGATTATAACCTCTGCTCTGACATGTTTGCCTTGACCTTAGGCGGATGTGATGTGGTTTTGGGTGCTCAATGGCTACGCACACTTGGCCCCATATTATGGGATTTTGCTGAACTTTGGATGCAGTTCTCCCTCGATGGACACAAACAAACATTGAAAGGATTACAACCAGGGTCTCTCAGCATCATCAGTTCACATCGCATGGAAAAACTCCTTAAGAAGAGTTCCCATGGTGTCATCGCTCAGCTCCATTCCATTCAAATGCAACCATCAGTGGCCCCCACTACTCCTTTGGATCTCCAACAAATTTTGGATCGATATACAGGTGTTTTTGCTGAACCAGTGGGACTTCCATTTGACAAGCTGAAACAAGCTATGTGTACTAAACATGTTCTAGCTATGCCCGATTTTTCCAAGCCCTTCACTATTGAGAGTGATGCTTGTGGAAATGGACTTGGTGCTGTTCTCCTTCAAGATGACCACCCCATTGCGTTCACCAGCAAAGCCCTTTCTGGTAAGAATTTAGCTGCCTCTACATATGAGAAGGAAATGATGGCTATTTTGCATGCAGTACAAAAGTGGCGACCCTACCTCTTAGGGAATCATTTATGCATCAAGACTGATCACCAGAGTCTGAAATATTTCCTAGAACAGCGTGTATCCTTCCCAGCACAACAGAAATGGGTTAGCAAACTCATGGGTTATGACTATGAAATCACTTATAAGAAGGGTAAGGACAATATTGTGGTGGATGCCCTTTCTCGCACAATCGATGACCAAGGTTCTCTTTCCGTGATTTCTATTCCTGTTCCAAATTGGTTGCAATCGGTTCAACAGGGTTATGTCAATGACTCTTCATTATCTCAAATCATCCAATGCTTGGACA
This sequence comes from Pseudotsuga menziesii, assembly GCA_001517045.1. Taxonomy (NCBI): domain Eukaryota; kingdom Viridiplantae; phylum Streptophyta; class Pinopsida; order Pinales; family Pinaceae; genus Pseudotsuga; species Pseudotsuga menziesii. Next base: position 316,413 of record LPNX010466797.1, on the reverse strand, counting down.
ACAACCCTTCTGCTATCCCACATTACTCTTGGGATGGTGCTTCACTGAGATACAAGGGTCGTATGGTGCTTCCCCAGAACACAGCTCTTCAACAAGCTATCTTCTATGAACTCCATGCTTCTCCGTCAGCTGGGCACTCTGGTTTTCTCAAAACGTATGAACGAGCACGGCGCAACTTATTTTGGCAGGGAATGAAAAGGACAACTCAAGAGATGGTGGTTGAATGTGATGCCTGCCAGCACAATAAGAGTGAAACAACACCCCTTCCGGGATTGCTCGAACCCTTGCCCATACCTACCCGGATATGGACAGATATTCCTATGGATTTCATTGAAGGGCTCCCTAAATCTGGAGGGAAGACTGTGATTTTGGTTGTGGTTGATCGCATCTCCAAATATAGTCATTTTTGTGCTTTCAGCCATCCCTATACAGCCTCCTTCGTTGCTCAAATTTTCCTGGACCAGATCTTTCGTCTTCATGGAATGCCTTCTTCCATTGTCTCGAATCGTGATGCGACTTTCACCAGTCACTTTTGGATAGAACTCTTTAACCAAACTGGCACCAAACTGAAGATGAGTTCAGGTTATCACCCCCAAATGGATGGTCGGACTGAAATTATCAATAAATTCTTGGAAACTTATGTTCGTTGCTTCTCCTCTGAGCAACAACATCAGTGGGCAAAGTGGCTCCCTCTCGCTGAATGGTGGTACAATACCTCTTACCACACTGTCTCTAAAATGACTCCATATGAAGCAGTTTATGGTTAGGCACCGCCAGTTCTTCTTCCTTACACCCCCAACAGTTCTCCAGTTCAGGCAGTTGACGCGGTCCTTCGAAACCGCGATGAGGTTCTTCGTATTTTGTGTGAAAATATTCACATGGCAAGAAATTGCATGAAGCAACAAGCTGATCAGCACTGTTCTGAGCGCACTTTTGAAGCCGGTGATATGGTTTTTCTTCGTCTCCAGCCTTACAAGAAATCCTCACTAAAAATCAAAGGGCATCATAAGCTCTCTCCAAAGTTCTATGGACCATATAGGATTCTTCAGAAGATTGGGTCTGTTGCTTATAAATTGGAACTTCCGCCTTCTTCCCGCATTCATCTAGTATTTCATGTCTCTTGTCTGAAGAAAGTTCTTGGCACCAACATCAAAGGCCAAACTATTTTACCAGAACTGGATAATGAAGGATCCATCTTTTTGGAGCCGGAGGTTGCCCTCAATAAGCACACTCATCAACTTCTCTCTCACTCTATCAAAGAGGTCTTAATTCAATGGAACGGAATGCAGCCCGAGGATGCTACGTGGTAACCACTCCTTTAGATTCAGTGCCAATTTCCACATCTAAAGCTTTGAGGACAAAGCTTTTTCTAAGGGGGAGAGGATGTTAGGAACCCATGTCAATCCTTCTCTTTACCGTGTTATTATATTGTTGTTGGACGCATATGCTTTGTAAGTCGTCCCATGGTAATTGTTGATCCATAGTTTGTGTTATTGTTGTTGGGCTCATATGCTTTGTAAGCCACCTGTAGTATTTTTTGATCCATAGTTTATATTGGCCCATGGTTTTGACCCATAGTATTGGAGCCTATTTTTAGTATATAAGTGTGTGTTCAGGCCAAAGAAGGCACCGTGAAGTTATTTTGTTTTGAGCTTGCTCAAAGGAGGTTGCCCCCTCGAAGTGGCCTGCGATTAATATAAAAGTGATTTTGAGTTCTATTGCTATATCATGTATTTTGATTAATTATTTGCTGCAGGGTCCTCACAGTATACTAGATACCAAAATTTGTTGTTTCAATGATATATCTTAGGATTCTCTTTCTAGCTTGCTAGTGGGTACTCTTTGGTGTTTCCATAAACCTTGAAATTAAACTTACTGCAAACATTATATGAGGTCTTGTTGCAGTTAAGTACATGAGACTTACAAGTAGTCTCTTATACATTGTTGGATCAATTTTTGACCCATCATCTTCCTTACTGAGTTTTGTTCCAGTTGCTATTGGAGTTACGACTGGCTTATAATTTAGCATTATGATAATTTTCAATACATCATTTGCATATTTAGACTGGCATATAAAAATACCATCTTCAGATTGAATTACTTCAATACCAAGTAAATGTTTCATCAATCGTAAATCAATCATCTCAAATTTTGTTTTCATGGCTTTCTTGAACTCATCTATAGAAATATATCTAGTGAATATCAAATCATCCACATATAAAAAAACAATCAGTATTTTACCTTCTTGATTTACCTTTGTATACAGCGTTGGTTCACTTGGAATTCTGCTGAATCCTTCACCATTCAAATATTCATCAATTCTACTATACCATACTCTAGGTGCCTGCTTCAATCCATACAACACTGTCTTCAATCTATAGACCTTGTCTTCTTGTCCATCAACCTCATATCCTAGAGGTTGTCTCACATAAACCTCTTCTTCTAAATATCCATTCAAAAATGCAGACATTACATCGTTTTGATGTACATACCATTTATTATGAGAAGCAATATCTAATACCATCCTTACCGTATCAAGTCTGGCTACAGGTGCAAATGTCGTAGCTGGTTTACAACACTCATGAATTGTGTCATGAAATTATCAACAGTATCACTATCTTTCATCTTTAGATTCTCAAAGTCTCTTCTTAAATTCTGCAACTTAACATTCTTCACCTTGGTCACACCTTGGTAGCACGTTTCAAGAGTGTCCCAAGATTTATTTGAAGACTCAACACTTGATATCTTCAAAAAAATACATTCACTCAAGCCTTACTAAATAAGACCAAGAGATTTATTATCCTTCTTTTTGTTTTCCTTCAACAAAACATGCTTAACATTTGTCAGAGCCAACTCAGTCGCTTGATTAGCTGGTTCAGGATAGCCAATCGTAACAAACTCCCAAAGATCTTGAGCACTCAAGATAGTTCTCATTTTAATAAGCCATGTGTCATAATTTCTTTCGGACAACAGTAGAATTTGTGGCTGCAATACGCTGCTACTAGTAACCATCTCAATTAATTTCAAAAAACAAATGAGCAACAAAACGCAACCAGGATCTTAAACATGAAAGATAACTTTACCCACGCTCTAATACCACTATGGTGAAGGTAGGGCCATGCCAATCCGTTCCTTAGCAGCACTAAAAGCTTCACGTACAACTCAAAAATGACTTACAGTAAATGTACAACCTTTCTCGGCAATGTACAGCTTTACTAACAGAGTTTAAAAAATCAACCCAGCATCTACAGGACTGTTGCATCTCGGCTGCTACTGCTACCAGAACTTCCATGATTGTGTTACAGCTAGCTGTTACAGCCAGCAACACTTTATACATTTGTTTCAGGTAGTTGTGAGTGCTGACGTCACCTACATCACATGCACAGCTCTGTTGCAGCTCACTATTTAGCACTGATTCAATCACCGTTGCATCTGTTAACTTAACATGAATATTCTACAAACTTAATAAACAACATTGTCACCAAAATAAACTCTGTTTGGTTCATTTGTTATTGTAGACTAACATAAAACTAAAATTGAGTATTTCAACTCAAAAACATAGTAAAAAGAAATTTACAGAGAAAAACTTAAGAGTTTCAACTCTATTTCTATTACGCTCTGTTGTTCATATTCAACATCCACAATATGATTTACAACGTAAGTATTTATAGTATTTCTAGCTAAGTCAATCATTAATTATTTAATTGACCTTTCATAATACAAAATTGAATTATGTTAATGCTCTATTACAGTCTGATAGGAAGAAACATTACGCTGCCTCTTCATAATTTGGATGTGCATTGCTGGCTTAATTAAAATGGCTTTTCATATTTTAATAATATGATTATTGTCAGGTAGTGAGGCGGTGTGGCAATGTAATAGCTCTTCAAAAATTTGGTGATCAAATTTCTTGATGCCCAAGGATAATTTTAGGGGCGAAATTTAACCCATGGGCTATTTTTCCATGTTTCTTTCCAAAAAAAGATTCGCGAATTTGCATTTTTTGAAGCCCTATTTTGCCCAATTTTGATGGGGTAATTTTTTTTTTCACTCTAAAAACCAACAAATTATTATATAATGGATATAAAATCCTTAGAATTTGACATATTTTTAGAAAAATATCGCCAAATATTCTATAGTTGACATTTTAAGAATTCATAAGATTCACCAACATTTATACACTTTTAAATCAGTATGGTTCCTTAAAATTATCCCTGGTGATGCCTTTTCAGAACTCTGATATTTGAAGTCTGAATGATGTTCCCTCTTCAAAGTTGTCGAAGCTACTGGTGGAGTAATTAACCGATTCCAACAGAGAGTGCATTAATCAGCTATTGTTATATTAAACTACTTTACTTAAATGTTTGCGTTGATGTATGCTCTGTTCATTATCTCTCTAGTTGATCTAGTTAATTTGGTTAATCTCTCTCATTCTTATCATGTCATGAGCTGCATGTTGATGCACCGTGTACTTCAATTGGTAGTCATCGGTTCAGCATATTTCATCGTAGTAGATAAAACCATTCTCAAGTCTGCACAGAGAAACTCCTTCTGTGAGAAAATGGAAAATCAAGGCAAGTACTGCCCTTTCTGAAAGAAAGCAGAGAATTACATAATGAGTAGAGAGAATAGCAGAGACAACAACTCACTGATTGTGTCAGACAATCTGTTAGGAAAAAGTACAGAGGCATGGATGGGTGATGGAATAATCTCCAATCTCCAACAAAGTCTTGTGTTTTTTCTCTTTTCTTGTTCACACAGAATGTAGATATAGATAATCTAACAATTGTTTCTGTTTGGGCTCTCAATAGATTAGAATAATAGGCCTCTCACCTTTTCTTTTTCTATAGCTATATGTATATGTAGCTAAGTGTGTTTAATATTAATATTCAAAGGTTGTTCACCATCAAGGCTAAGGTGTGGTTGTTTGTTTCAGAGTACAATTTCAATTGTATTGCATGGGGCATAGCAAATTCCATAAAAAAATATAGTTTTAAAATTAATTTTCTCCATAATTGTTACAGATGAAGATCAAATAGATTTTAGATAAACATATCCTCCCATGGACATGAAAACTATGTAACAATGCTCCAATAAAAAGGATGCCCTTCCTCTATTTGGTTTTGGTTTTGATTTCAAAAAAGAATGTTGCCAATCCACGTGATGCTCGTTAACTATCTTTCATGATGTTATTTGATGTACACAATATGATCCAAAAACACTTGTTCATATAATGGGTAAACACATCATTTACAAATTATGTATGCAGTGCATACAAATGGCATATTATATATATATATATATATGTTATCACTCTATCATAATCTTATCATAATAACTAGGTGAACGAGGCTACTTAAAATAGTCATCTACTGTCATAGCAATTTCAGTTTTTTTCAAAGAGTGTCCCCATTTAATCCTTAAAAGGATGGGTCATAGCCTCCCATTGATAAATGTTCTCCATATTTTCCCAATGTAAGAAATTGGGTGCATTGAAAATAGGCTTAAGACATGCCAATTTTAAGTGGAGAGTGAAATATGGTGTGCACCTTGATAATCAAACCCAAAATTGATGAAGGGGCATCATCTCTCTGTATAATTAAATTAAATCAACACCAAGACATATATCACCAGCAAAAAGACAAATAAAGGCACTACAGGCCCTTATGTTCACATAGATAGAGTTCACAACGAATTTATGAAATCGCAAAATATCTAGAAGAAATGATATTGGCTCAAATTCCAATGAAAGGATGTGAGGCTAATCAATCCCTGAGAATGTCACGAGATTCTCTAAACATAATATTCTACACTAATAAAATAATCCTAGTGGCAATCAGAGGAAAATGAATCAAGGTTTTTCTTGTTAGAAATAATGATGCTATTAATATAGAGTGTTTAGATTAGAGATTTGTGAGGTTGTTAAGAGATTTTCTCCACCTTTATTTTCATGTTCTGATATAGTTAAATTTGACTCTAACTATCCATATGTATTGTATATTGACTTGTTCTTGTAATACAAATATTAATATTGTCTTAATTTTGAATATGTTAGTTGGTATCATAGCCTAACTGAGCTTAATTCTCTCAGGAGAGTTCCCAACCCAGGATCATAGCAGATACATGACTATTAATTATTGTAGATTTAGGACTAGTTAAGCATAGGTGAATTTCTCATTTTTCTATGTGAGTGATTGCAAGTGTGCGTGTTTTGTTTGAGATATTCCCTATGAATTTAAGCTATTTGAAGCCGCATGTCTGGAGAATAACAAACTCGCACCATTCATTCTATAGCTCATTGGTTTATCATATATGTGTGGAGCCTCTCACATGTGTATTGTAGATCTGTTATAGGCAATAATCAATATCAACATGTGATGCAAGAGTTTTCTTAGAAATTTGAAGAGTACAAGCCATTGTTTCATTGGATCAAAGGGGAATGATCATCGCTATGCAAAGACAATCGACATGTTGCCATTAGAGCCTGACACATTTTACATTAAATGACTTTTTGGACGATCATACGATGTGAAATCAAGTGCAATGGTAGGACTACTCAGAAAGAGAATGGTAGGAGAGTTACTGTGTGAATTCTCTGTTTGTTTCCAAAAGAAGTTCGTAGCCATCGAGAAGAGAGCCACACTTTTTTGCTAACTGCGTTGAAGTTTGAGTCGCTGGTTGTATCATTTCCATAATGGAGTTGATTCATAGCCTATGCACATGGATAAAAAGAGAGCGAACCTGTAGCCCAGCTTGGATGACATCACATGGCCCAAAACCCCAATTTTGGGCACAAGTTGATTTAAAAAATCGGAGGCATGTCATTTAAGTACATGGTTTTGATATTTATTAAATTTTAATTTTAATTACTTGGAGCATTTTTATTGGATATGAGCTTTCATTTCAGCAGTTGTTAGACCTCTTTTAGAACAATTATCAAATGACCTGGACTCGTCTATGGATGCTCCTTGTTTTGAACTGATGACTTCATCATTACTCAAATGTCCACTTAGAGCGCGCTTTTCACCTCCATGTGTGGAGGCTATCAAAGAGTTGTGCCACCATTCTGTTATTTTGTGAAGATCGCTGCCATGAGAGAGATAGCCTCCGCACATGGAGACAAGAGGGGTGGCGGTGTAGCCTAGCCTTGATGATGGAACCGGGATAAAAATATCCCTCTCACACACATGCAAGTTATATTGAATGTGGAATAGTTTGAATTCCGCTACAATTTCATACAACGTAGTTGTTTAAAATTTAAAATTTAAATGAGTTGGCATTATTTAATTGGAAACCAGTATTGTTTTTTTACAGTTGTGAGAAAAATTCAGTAAAATTCGATAATATTTGTCAGATAAGTTCAAGAGATCCTGGGATGAACCTCAATTTGAAAAAATTCCCTCATAATTACACTTAAACCATCCTCCTGCGCGCTCTGAATGCGCTTTCTGTGCTCATGTGCGAAAACTAAGAGAAACGACTGCCCAAGGTGTTTGTCAATCTAGGCGGTGTTAATGAAGAGACCAGTCAAGACTGCATTGAGACTGTGATTCGAGGATAATCATGTAACTCTAGCCTATATCCCACCAAGAAGAGACTGTTGTGAAGTGTATTATTCAACCCATGGAGTAGAGTCATCATTGTTGGAAATTTTAATTACTCACCCATCCTAATAGTATACTATTAGCCGACTCTGTTAGAGTCTATAGCAGGTCAGTTTCTATCAGAGAGTTTAACATACAGTTTAATAGGATTAAGATTTCACCTCTCTCCTATATAAGTTAGTCGAATTAAATTGTTGAAGCTAAGTTGTTAGGTAGATAGTTATTACAGTATTCAATGTTAAGTAGGTAGCTTCAAAGAGAAGCAATTTTAATCGATAGAAGTTTTATATATGAAAAATAAAATTGTAAATATAAATACACACAATATATGCACAAGAAGAAGAGAAGAGACGGTAGAGGAGAATAGGAGAACATAGCAAGTGTGTGGAGAATAAGAAGAAAAACTTTGTGAAGAGTTTGAAGCTCAAGCTTCTGTGTTTTGTGAAAGTGTTGAGAGAAAAAGCACTGTAAAAGGTAAAACATATTTAATTTCTTTGTTATGCCATCATAAGAAATATAAATCCATAGTTTATGGTTTGATACAGGAATTATTTAGCCACACATCTTCTCCAAATTTACTTGAGTGAATGCTATTTACATTTACTCTTCAGTGAAAGAGAAAAATAATCCATTTTTATTTCCACACAAGTCTTATTTAATATTGGGTTATATAATATTGTGAGTGAGTTGCAATATAGTTGTGTCATGTTTTTGGCAAAAGAAATTTCATTGCCGCAGCCGCCATTCCGGAGATCTGAAGGTTTAGGAAAGAAATCTTGTCTTAAAAGGAAAAAAGGGATTTTCTAAGAAAAGTAAAAAAAATGGTATGAGTATTGGTCTCTAACAATGAAAATCAAGATGTTTGGGAAATACTCCAGAATGGTTATACAAAACTAGCAGATCATGAAGCATATAACAATCTCACACAAGTTGAGAAATATGTCCTGAGGGAATAGAGGAAGAAAGATGGAAAAGTTTTGTTCTACATACACTAATCCATACATGAAAGCATACTGAGTAGCAACCAAAAATTCCACAAAGAAAACATGGGACACATTGGAGACCACCTACCAAGGTTTGGACAAGGTAAAGACTCCAAAGGTGCATATTCTCAGAGGATATTTTGAGTCTCTGTCCATGAAAGAATCAGATTAAGTGGACTCGTTCTACGCTAGAGTTGTTGGTTTGATAAGTCAATTGAAATATCATGGAGAAACCATAGAAGACCAAAGGGTGTTTGAGAAAATTCTCAGAAGTCTTCCCCCAAGATTTAAATCCTTGGTTGTGACCTTCAAAAAAAACAAAGACATGATGATGTCCACCATTGATGAGCTACAAGATTGACTCATCAATCATGAACACATAATCAGTAGAACAAACACATCATTAGAAGCTGCATTTGCACCACAATCATCCATAAGCCGTGGTAGAGTCGGGGGGAGAAATAAATCTAGAGGTAGAGGAAGAAACTTCCCAAGAGGAGGACGTAGTAGCAGTCCCGCAGATGTCACTGCTAGAGGACATAATTAGAACCCAAGTGCTCCAACTAGTTAGAGGTTTGATAAATAAAAAATTCAATGTCATTATTGTAAGAAATTTGGTCATTATGCATATGAATGCAGGAAGTAGCAATATGACAAAGGCAGGAAAATCCATCACCAGTCGAAAAACACCAGCACTTCGTCGAGCGTAATTTTGATGGCATGTGCATCCCCAATTGAATGCAATACCATACAATAAAGTCTATGTGACATATGGTATTTAGATTCAGGATGCCACAATCATATGACTAGTAATTTAAATTTGTTTTCTAGTCTAGATAATTCAGTTCAAACTGATTTTAAACTTGGAAATAATGTCCAAGTCACTATTTTGGGAAAATGTATTGTTGGTATTCTAACCAAATAGGGGGAGCATAAGTATATGCCTGATGTTTATAATGTTGAAGGTCTGAAACATAATTTGTTGAGTATTGGACAACTAATACAAAAAGGGTACAGAGTCTACATGGAAGACAATTACTGTGTGATTAAACATATACGTCCAAGCAACCAGCTAATAGAAAAAGTGCCAATGACAAGTAATCGCTTATTTCCATTGAGTATAGCCCCATACAATACTATAGATGCATTGAATTCCGAAATCAAAGAAGAAGTCGTGCATTGTGACAAGAAAGAAAATAACAACATCGAAGTTCAAGTTGCATTTCAAACACAAGTTCAGGATGATTCTTGGCTGTGGCATTTCAGATTTGGTCATTTGAATTTTGATGGGATGAAGCTATTGCACATGAAGAACATGGTAAAAGGATTTCCATTGATCGGCAAACCAGACAGAGTTTATGAAGGTTTCATTTTTGGCAAGCAACATAGAGAAACTTTTCCAGTTGAAAAGTCATACAGAGCATGCACACCACTTGATATTGTGCACTTTGATATTTGTTTCCCAATGCAGACATCATCCATTGGTGGATACAATTATTTTCTTACTTTTATTTATGACTACTCAATAAAAACATGGGTATATTTCTTGAAACATAAATCTGATGCATTTAGTTGTTTTCAGCAATTCAAGACACTCATGGAGAACCAGAGTGGTCACCACATCAAAATCCTAAGGAAGGACAGAGGCGGTGAATATGTTTCAAATGAATTTCTAAGTTTTTGCAAAACCCATGGCATCCGTAAGAAATTCACTGCACGGTATACACCTCAGCAGAATGGTGTCATAGAAAGAAAGAGCATAACCATTATGGAAATGACACGCAACATGATGGTAGGAAAGGATTTTCCAAATGAAGGGATGAAGCAGTCACAATTGCTGTATGGCAATATGAAGTGATGTCCACAAAGAGCATGAAGAAAAAAGTTCCTCAAAAATCATGGACATGTATGAATCATAGTGTTTCTCATTTAAAAGTTTTTTATTGTATCGCATATGCTCATGTGCCAGATGAGCTAAGAAAGAAGTTAGACAAAAAGGGACATAAATGTATTTTTGTTGGATACTATGAAGACACAAAAGCATACAAGTTGTATGAATATATCACAAGGAAAGAAATCATCAGTTGCGACGTTAAATTCATCGAGAATGAATCATGGGATGGAACCGTTGAGAAGAATGTCGAGATTGTGTTGAATGTTAAGAATGATGACGTGATGAAGGAAATGGTTCAAACAGAATATGTAATTCAACCAGTCGAAGCACTATTGATGCCCATGACACCACGTCATGGTTCAGCACGAGGAACATCAACACAAGTTGCAACTCAAGCTACATCGACAAGAACAACAAGAGGATCCAGTGAAGAGAAGAAGTCTGCGTGAAATATATGAAGTTGGTACACCAAATTCGTTCTCTCTCTTTGCATTGTTTTCTCAAATAGATGATCCACTAACATTTGAGGAATTTATCGAAGAAGAAGTATGGGCACAAGCCTTGGATGAAGAAATGGAATGCATTGAGAAGAACCAAACATGGGAATTGGTTGATGTACGAAAAGATAAATATGTAATCAACGTTAAATGGACTTAGAAAACCAAGCAAGATGTTGATGGGAATGTGCATAAGAACAACGAAAGAATGGTCGCAAGAGGGTTCACACAACAACCCGAAATTGATTTCAATGAAACCTTCGCACCAATTGCATGCATGGATACAATCAAAACAGTTTTGTCCATCACTGCACAAAACAAATGGCATGTTTATCAAATTGATGTTAAATAAGCATTTATGAATGGATATCTAGATGAAGAAGTATATGTGGAACAATCACAAAGATATGAAGTTCTGGGACAAGAACACAAAGTGTACAGGATGAAAAATGCAATCTATGGTTGAAGCAAGATCTGAGGGCTTGGTACAACCGCATTGATTCCTATCTCACCGAGAATGGGTTTCACAGAAGTGAAAGTGGGATAACATTGTACACCAATGTGAACGAGCAAGGTAAAATGTTAATTGTCTTCCTCTATGTAGATGATTTAATATTTACTGGTGATTTTGTCATAAAATAATTTAGAACAGTCATGGAAAGTGAATTTGAAATCACTGATTTGGGGCTCATGAAGTTTTTCTGGGAAATGAAGTCCACCAGTCCGAAAGTGGTATTTTTATATCACAATCCAAGTATGCAAGTACAATTTTAAAAATATTCAATATCTCTAATTGCAAATCAGCCCCAACACCAGTAATAACATGTATAAAATTGATCAAAGATGTTGAACAATCAACTGTAGATCCTACGCTGTTTAAAAGGTGTGTTGGCATACTTATGTATTTAACAACAATGAGACCAGACATCATGTATGGAGTAAGTCTAATCTCAAGATTCATGGAGTCACCAAAATAGTCTCATTGGAAAGCAGGTAAAATAATTATGAGGTATGTAGATCACACAAAAGGCCTTGGCATAATGTATTCAACCTCAGAAAATTTTAAATTCATTGAATACACTACGAATGACAATGGAGGCAGCACAAATGACAGGAAATGCACATCTGGGTACACATTTCATTTTGGTACAGGTGTTGTGTCATGGGTTTCGAATAAACAACCCATAGTAACTCTGTTTTCAACAGAAGTAGAGTTTGTTGTAGCTACAACCACTGCATGTCAAGTTGTTTGGACAAGGAGAATGTTAAAAGATCTGTCGCAGAACCAACAAGAACAAACAAGAACCAGCAACCATTTTCTGTGAAAACAATTAATCCATTGCATTATCAAAGAATCATGTGTTTCACAAGAAAACCAAACAATTTGAAAAAGGTATAATTTTGTAAGAGAATACATTGGCAAAGAATACATTCTAGTATCTCCTAAGTTATTTAGGACTAACAAGTTTTGCACAATGGACTCGGTCATGAATAGAGCAAGTTTCAGCTTTTGAAACATTTTGTAATATTTTGTTTTAAAAATTCCATCTTGCTCATAATTAAGGGGGAGTGTTGGAAATATTAATTACTCACTGATCCGAATAGCACATCAGCATACTCTATCAGACTCTGTAGGAGGTCATTTTTTATCAAACAATCAGACATGATGAAGAGTTCATGTCTCTCATATATAATCTAGTCGAATTAAACTGTTGAAGCTAAGTATTTAAGTAGATAGTTATTACAGTCTTTAACGTTAAGTCAGTAGCTTCAAAGAGAAGCAATTTTAGTGGGTAGAAGTTTTCTATATGAAGAAGAAGATTGTAAATTTGAATACACAGAACAATATAAGCATAAGAGGATAGAAGAGACAGTAGAGGAGAAGAGAAGAACAGAGAAAGTGTGTGGAGAAGAAGAAGAAAAACTTTGTGAAGAGTTTGAAGCTCAAGCTTCTGTTTTTTATGAAAGTGTTGAGAGCCAAAGCTCTGTACAAGGTGAAACATCCTTGTAAATTTCTAAGTTTGTATTTATGGCTATAAGTTATTTGTTATGCCTTCACAAGAAATATAAATCCATAGTTTATGGTTTGATACAAGTTTTAGTTAGACACACAACTTCTCCTTATTTACTTGAGTGAATTTTGTTTACATTTACTATTCATTGAAAGACACAAAGAATCCAGTTTTATTTCACCACCTAAAATTTCTATTTTTTATGCACAGAAGGGTTTGACACAAGTCTTATTTAATATTGGGTTATATAATATTGTGAGTGAGTTGCAATATAGTTGTGTCACAGTTTATCCCAAGTAACCATAGATGAAAAGTGTTTTTCATAACATAAGTCTTTAAGACTAAGAAATATCTCTGTTGTAAAGTTGGACAAAAGTTGGTCACAACCTAAATCTTGTTGTAGTAAAATCATACCATTTCCATACATATATGTGGGTTTCACCTTATTATTTCCACTTTATTTATTTTTCCTATTATAAGTGAATTTACGATTAAATATTAGAAAATTAACATGTTTTTCACTAATATCTCAAAGTATGGATGAGCTTTGCAATGTGTAGGAATATGTGAAGGATTAATTCAAAGAAAAGAATTCACGTATATCTCCTCCATCATTTCAAGGAGATAGTTATGCAAAGAATATTCTAAGGAGAAGATCATGGAGATTTGGTTGAGAGACATGGAGAATTTGTGAAAGATATGTGGAGGATTTGAAGGGATCATATCTTGTAATAATAGGAAAGTAGTTGAGTGGTTGAGTGAATAGTGGATCTCTCATTATGAGATGGTTATTTCCTTCATGTATAAAAGGTAGTGCTCTCTCTTCATTTCATAATAATTATTAAATGGGATATTATCTTAGAATATTTTAGATCTTAGATTATCTTAGAGAATAATAGATTGTAGAAGTTAGTCTTGACTTTGAAATATGGAGAAGGGAATTCTTAGTTTTTGTTCATAATCTTGGTTTGATGCTTTCATGATTTATGATTGATTCTTGCGATGTAATTTAAGATTGCTTTATTGTTGATGTGAGCTCACATGTGTTGTCTTGTTGCTCTTCATATGTTGTCTTTCTTTTATGCAATTTACTTTCAGCCGTGTGTTTCATCTTCCAGCATTAGATTAGCAATTGCTTGTTTTGGTTTAAGGGGGGTTGGCTTAAATTAGTCTTAGTTTCACGGGGGGGGGGGGGGGGGGTAGATTAGCTTAATTTCACTTCAATCTTGCATATACTTTGCAGGTGCTTCATAAGATTATGAACCTCGGATTGACAAATGAAATGGCTGGGAAATTACTACAATGGAATTAAAACGACATTAATTCAGCCCAACATTTTGGTGTCATTGCAGGGAAGCATGATGGATTGAGGTATAGATTTCAATTCATGCAAGTGTGGTAGTGTAGATTTTGATTCTTTCAAGTGTGGTAGTGTAGATTTCGATTCCTACAAGTGTGGTAGCGTAAATTTCGATTCCTGCAAGTGTGGTAGCGTAGATTTCAATTCCTACAAGTGTGGTAATATAGATTCAATACATGCAAGTGTGGTAGTGTAAATTTAAATTTTTGCAAGAGTGTTTAATTTCCGCAATTGTGAAGAGTTATTTATTTTGTGTTTTTTTTTTTTTAACATAAATGGTTTGTTTTTATTTAAGATTTTCAAATTTCAGTTTTGGGTGCTATAAGAATCCCTTTTTCAACATGGTTTAATAATGAGTATAAGTCTGTAACTACTCACTCATGCCTTGGCAAAAGCTTGATTTTCCTCTTCCCAGGAAGAGGAGGTCTTGGTAGCAATAAGAGATTTAACTAATCTAGAATCAAACAAGGAATCGTCATTCGAAAACTCCTGCGCATGTGAAGGAGAACAAGTATTTGAACAAGAGATCGATGAAGGAAAATAGGAGATCAAGGAGGACCACGAGGAGTTGCAGCATGATCTGAGGAGTGAAAACCATGCATACGAAAGTCCTATCGAACGATGGTTTCAAGCGAGAATGAGGTTATAACAATTTAGTTTTTTCTTTTTATTTAGTTAGATCACAGCCACAACAATTAAATTCATTCATCTTTGTATATTGTTATTGTTCATTCATGGGATTGAAGGATAATATATTCCTATTACTGTTGCGTGTATGGCTACACTAGCTATTTTATTACACATAATTGCTTTCTAATTCCCAATTAGCATAGAGTAGGTAGAATTTTATTTCTAGTCTTTGCTTTCACCTAGAATAAGTATGCTCTCCTCCACGCTTCGTGCGATCGCGAGGATCAGAAAGTAGGATGTTTTCTAAAATTTTTAGGAATGAATAATTAATGTTTTGCAACATGCTTAATTGATTTCATATTTATTTTGCAATTCATTATCTCCATTTACTAAAACCTTTTTCAATTGTTAAATAAAAATAGTCTGCAATTTCATTTTTAAGCTATAAAAAACGCTGAAATTATAATGCTGAAAGCAGCTGCAACTTCAAGCTGGAACAATGCAAATCTATTGCATTTGTTTTGACATTTTGGCTTGTTAAAATTCGCTAAAACACAATCGGGACAATCCTATTTTTAGGGACCATAAAGGATTAGTTTTAAAACCTGTTTCTATCCAAAGTATCCCTTTAAGTCTAGTTTCCAATCCAATTTGAATTCTTCAATTTGGTTCTAAAACAAAAAATATATGGTCAAAATACTGACTGGGGGAGGAGTAGGTAGCTCAAGAACATAGTTGGGACAGTCAAGTTTTGGGAGACCTAATGGATGAATTTTAAAAACCTGTTTATTTTTCATACTCTCCTATCAATCTAGTTTACAACACATTTTGAATAATTCGATTTCGATATTGTACGAAGGAGATATGCCCAAAATACTGACTACCTATACTAAATTTGCACTCTAAAAAATCCGTTTTCTCAACTGTTCATTGGAATATTTGACCCACAAATTGTTCTTGTATTCAAAACTTGTTTCTATTGGAGATACCTAGATGAATCTATTTTTATCTCCAATTGGAATCACATCAATCCATCTTTTAATGAAAAAATTGTACTCAAAATAGTGACTGTTAGTCTAGGCTGAAACTCACAAACAACATTAGGATGCAGGTTGTTATTCAAATTATATGATATACCATACCATAGAATTTTTAAAACCTATTTCTACTAGAAGTATCCCTATGAATCCAATTTCTTTTGGCTTTGGAATCATTCAAATCGGGGGTGAAACAAAGAAGTGATTACCAAAACACTGTCACGCCAGCCCAACATTTTGGCACCGTTGGCAAAAGTGCAGAATTTGATTTAAGGATATCTTGCAAACCGTGAGCTTTTTTTTCCTGAAATTTGGACAGGGAATGCATAACATCATGAAAAAAAACCGTGGCAAGTTTCAGATCAGTCGAGTGCACGGTTTTCAAGAAAATGACCATCATCACCTACAACCAATTCGCATTTTTCTCAAAATCCGTGATGTGGGTTTGTCTAGTTTTTTGTGTGGAGATACATTATAATGGCAGTTACTTGTTTGCAAAATTTCAGGCCAACCCAATTTGTATTTTGTGAAATATTGGTTCAGGAAGTTCAGCTACAACACATTTTTATTCATGCTCATCTACAAAAGTGCAGAAATTGAAATGGGCATATCTTTCAATTGGTAAGTTGGATTCTCATTATTTTTTGATAGAAAGTGTATAATACCAAGATGAACAATTTTGGCAATTTTCATCCCAATGCAATGTACAGTTTTTGAGAAAATGGCGATAATCACCTATATCTAATTTGCATTTTTCTCGAAATTTGTGATGTGGGTTTGTCTAATTTTTGGTGTGGAGATAACTTATAATGGTAGTTACGTGTTTCAAAAAATTTCTGCTCAACCCATTTTGTATTTTGTGAAATATTCGTTCAGGAAGTTGAGCTGCAACACATTTTTATTCATGCTCATCTACAAAAGTGCAGAAATTGAAATTGGCATATCTTTCAATTGGTAAGTTAGATTCTTATGTGTTTTGGATAGGAAGTGTATAATACCAAGATGAACAAGCTTGGAAATTTTCATCCCAATCCAATGTACGATTTTTTGAGAAAATTGTCATAATCACCTACGGCCAATTTGCATTGTTCTCGAAACTCGTGATGTGGGTTTGTCTAATTTTTGGTGTGGAGATGCATTAAAATGGTAGTTACTTGCTTGAAATTTTTTTTTCTTAAATTCACTTTGAAAATAATCGTAGATGAAACCAGCACGAGAAACAGGTAATTTTCTTTGCAGCTTATGTACTTCTTTTTGCATGATATGTTTTCTTTTATGAACTTTTCACAATTTTTATGCTAGGTTGCATGAGGACATGTAACCAGATCACTTGGGGAGGGATAAATATATTCAATACATATTCACTAATAAGTTTTCGTGCAGGATTTTGTACTAAAGTTGTTTTTTTTCAGGTTTTAGAGACAGTCGCATTTTGCAGCTGAAGTGATTTTTCAAAGAAACACAAAAATTTTTAGAAACATGCTTTGACAGACAACCTGAAGGAGCTGTTACTCATGATGTTTGCTCATAAACATCATAACGTTGGTTGTTACACATAAACCATCCAAAAACTTGCGTCATGATTGTTTATCCATATTTTTCCTTCAGAGCACCTTCATCATCCATGTCTTGAAGTCCACTTTCCATCGCTTTATCTGTCATGACTTCACACATACCTATCCTTCTGAGTTGCATACATCCCTTTATCTTTTTTTCAGTTCATCTTTCCATTCCAGTTTGTCTTCTGAATAAAGCCAACTCCCTTTTCATGACTACATAGCCTTTCCATATCTATTGTTTGACTCTGAGATCTTTTCACTAATAGTCCTACCAATCTTTTTATACCAACTCGCATTGACTGATGTGGGATTCCTTAAGGCCCACATTTCAACAAGTATTTTCCCATCGACCTCAGCACCTTATCTGGGATATAGACTAGAGTTCATTATTGAGTACCTGGAGGCTTACATGCCTTAATGGCAAGTTATCTTGCTGACAATCATGGGAATTCATTAATGTCCCTTGATCATCAGATCTTACAAGTGGCTCGATATCAGCACATCTATTTGCACTTCGCAAGATGTACTTGGGTACTTTGGCACTCATTGACATCACTGGTGAGTTGCCTCGCATTGGTTAACGGCATTCATCAATGGTCGGTAATCCAATGATTTCTCTTCATGCTCGACCTCGACACATTTATTCGCATGACAAGAATTGTACCACTGGGTTTTGTAGTGGGTGAAGACTATACATTATTTTTCATGACTCCATCAGCAGTTGCAGAAACATGACTTCAGATCTATGAGTATACCATAGCTCCACTTTCTGTTATGGAGAGAAATTCCTATGGCTTGGGGTACGACAACAGACAGCTTTGACTCCAGAAATCAATCTTTCCCAATATGCAATAGAAATAAAACATCTAAAACTAAAGGATTAGACCTCATACCTTATTCCAGACGGTTGAAGTAGATCCCCGTTGAGCTTTCCAATCTTCAGCTTGAATTGATAGAATAATTCCTCAACAACAAGTAAACAATACAAGCATACTATATATCATGGTGTTAGATCTATTCTAGCATATATAATCAATAATGTAAAAGCATTTGACATATTCCCATGGATAAAATATTCATTCAAATACACATCATTGGACAGGAAAATATATTTCTATTAATATAAATCAAATATTACAAGATAGATACAACCTCTGACGGCACGTCTACGAACCAGAGAAACTGAATCCCCCACTTGGGCCTCCACCACTTCAATCCTCCATCTCTCGATAGCAAGCTCACAAGCAAAAGGCAAGCTTGGGAAGAACAAAAAAGTGCTCCAAGGGACAAAGGGATGCAGACTCAAGTATAAGTTCCAGCAACAATGGACTATAGTTTCTTTGCTCTCAATTCTCTCTATCTTGCCTTCAATGTACCAAGGGGTTCCTTATATAGCTTTCAAAGGGATAATGAAAGGTTGAATCCGAGCGATATCAAGGCATATGGAAGGCCAGGAGTCGAATGAGTCGGATCCATGTCAAAGAAAACTCCAAAAGGATTTGGATTATGCACACATCCCGATGTACACGGTTATATGGGTCAAACCCGCGTATGTACACAGTTATTGGATTAAAAGCCGTGTATATCATTTTTCCTATGGTTTTAGGGATGATCAAGGAAATATAAAAGGACAAAAGATGGTCCATGGGGTCTAAAGATTCTGCAGCGGGACAGGGGAAGGCCATACAAAGTGTGATTAACCTAGAGTGGTATATTCGAGAATTCCTTGAATAGCTCGGTATATTCAATAATTTTAGCATGGGAACATTCCGCCCCAATATAGACATTCTCAATGATGCCAGGATTGTGAGAGATGTTGATAGGAATCGTGGAAGATATGTTCGCCATGTTTCCATCAACCATCGGACCAGGAGAGCTTAATGGAATCACAGGACTACCAACTCTCTGACTAAGAATCTCCCTATAATACTCATGCTCCAAACGGTTAAGCGGTGGAAGGAAATATGATCTATGATGAAGTTCCTCCCATGGTGGCTCAACACCCGACATAGCCTCGATGATCGCTTCATCTGAAGGGAAAACCGTATCAAGGTAGTCGTGGGCATGAGAAGACTGTACTGCCCATGTCGGCAGCACATAGGGGTCTTCCTCCTCCATCCGCGAAGAGTAAGAACAAGGCACTGCAACACTCTTAAGATTAGCTTGATAAGCAATCATGGCTACAGGAAGCGGCGCACTGTTCTCGACAGGCTCACTCGAAGTGCTCAGTGTAGGAAGAATCCAAGGATCTTCCATATGAGTCGTGCGAAAATACACCGAGGTCTTAGAAGTTGAAGCCTCATTGGAACAAGATCCTATCATGAGGATCAGTGCAGGACAACTAAAACTTCCCATAAGGGATGGATACATGCCTACACCCACACTCCCAGTTGTCGGCTGAGAGTGCTCAACGATCGGGACCGAAGCTCCCAAAGATGCAGTAACAGGCAGATTCTTGAATGCCATTTGATCAATCGTTACAATCTTCCCGTTATGTGGAAAGCATACAACGCGGAACAAGGAAGAAGCAATGGCTTGCATACTATACATCCAGTTCCTACCCAGTAAGAGATTGTAGTCAAGGGGTGCATCAACCACCTCAACCTCTATCGCAATGGTCTTCCCCCCCAAATGGACCTTAAGGGAAGGAAGGATGTCGACAGTTAACATAGTCGCTGATTTATATAGCTCAGGAGAACCGATACCCTTCCAACAAGCCAAAGACATCACAGAAGTAGCAGCGCCCTCGTCAATCACAGTACGCTTGAAGATCATATTAAGACATTCTACATGCACCAAAAGGGACACATAGTAGGGAAAGCGAGGCTGATGTCCTACGGTTTCAAATTTGATCACTGAGGAAGAATCATCTCCGTTCACACGAAGGGAAGAAAGCAATGCCTTCCTTTGCGAAGGACAACTCTGAAGCACTTCCAATGCAAACATCACACAAGAAGTATGGCCCAAGTCCTCCATAACTGAATAATTTTGGGCAGCTCAGACATTTGGATTATGCCTCAAACGCTTAAGGACTCCCTTAGGAATGCGAGGTGCAACCTCAGGTTTATCCGCAGGTTTCTCAATGCGCAAAGGGGTTCCTAGTGGATCAGGTTCTTTGCCTGGGCTGGGTTGTGACGAACCATAATCTTTCGCATGTGTCACAACCTTGGCAGCACGAACCATGTTAATGCACCCACGAGCACTAGTCTCTGGTGGATCATTCTCACTAGACTGGTGATGGGACTTCGAGTTCATATTCTAGTTATTCGGTAAAGGGTTCGTTAGCACAGCTAGGCCTTGTGCTAATAATCTCGAAGCTTCATCAATCTGAGGGAACAAGTAAGTGAGGTGATCGTCCTTACATAGCTTGCAAGGGAATTTAACCTTATGTTTCGCTTGCTTGTCCCCCCCAGCATTTTTACTGTTCTTGTCATTATTGGTAGCATTCTCATTCTTATTCCCACCCTTTTGATTATTATTCTTACCCTTTCTTCTATTCGGTCCGGGCTGCTGGTTACCCTTTTGGTCTGACGATTGCACAGAAAGTACATTCAATGTTTGGGTGGGTTGAGATGAAGCCGTAGCTTGTCCCGAAGCAGATTGGTTGAGCGACAAATGATTGACTTGTTTTGTAACCGGATCCGTAGGTTTTGCACTTGCACAACCCACAATGCCATCGGCATGTGGTCCAGGTTTGACCTTAGGATCGAAACTGGAACGAGGAGCATTGGTAATAATCTCATACAACAAACCGGACTGAGCATAGATCAAGTCCAGTTCTTGTTCCCTAAAGATCGCTTGTTCCTCATTCTGTACATCGGATGTGGAAACATCCTTCGCGATATATGGCAATAACGATTTGAGGAACCACTCGAGAAGGAACTCCGGTATAAAGGCTTTAATTAATCTCTTTCGTCTACGCCACTCTTGAATATGATCAGAAATATGGGTGGCTTTATATTGCCGAAATGTCGACAAGAGTTTAGTACCAATGTCATAGCGTACTGGTAGATATAAGTGATTAAGAAAAGTCATCGCAAGGTCGTCGAACAAAGTGAAAGCACCCTTAGGTAACTCTATATACCATTTCACAGTAGGCCCTATGAGGGTGCGTTCAAATAGTCTCAAACGGATCGAGTCTTGATGTAACGAATTCAAAGAACACCAAAGGTGAAACGTAGTAACGTGTTCGCTCGGATCCTCTCCTGGTTTACCTTTGAACTTAGGTATGTCCGAAGGAAGCTTGGTAGGGACAGCCGTCCAACCCAGGTCATGAGCCATAGGATCATTTGTAAGTCTCGATAAGTCAGGAAGGTTAAGCGTTGTGAGGAAAGGGAGCCTAGGATGATGAGGTCGATGAACTGCTCCCTGGTTCACATAGGGTTGAGCACCACCATGGCCTTGTCCATAGTGTCCTCCTCCTGTCTAACCTATATAGGGTGGCGTGGAAGTACCATAGTAAGGTGGACCTTGACTAGTGGAAGCTACAAAGCCGTAATTAGGAGAGTAAGCAGGTTTTTGATACCTGTCTCCATAAGGTGAAGAAACATGTCCATATTGCGTCCCGCAATAAGGTCCATAGGTCATCGCATGCGATGTCCCATGGGACACTCCATAGGTAGGAAGATAAGCTCCAGAAGGGGGGACATACATACTAGAAGTAGGTATATATGCCCCGAAAGTAACAAGCTGATCGCTAGAAGCATGAACATAGCCTCCCGAAGCAACGGGCATAATTGGCCTAGTAACCGTAGTACGAACCTGACTCATAGCCATATATCGGCTCGAAGGACCATGTGAATAAGGTGGAGGATGTACATTTGAAGAACTCAGAACCGAGGATGAAGGAATCTGAGTAATAAGATATGTATTAATTCCTATTGTCACTCGTCTCGAATCTAGTATCCTAATCGGATTGCTAACCCTAGACCTAGGAGGGAGATAAGATGTAGCTTCCACCACTGGGACGGAAGGTGCAATGTGACTAGTACTCCCAAACCTCTTCGCAAGGTAAGGCATGGGATTTCCCCCAGGCATAGTGCTAGGCTCAAAATTGGATTCAACATGAAATGTCAAATCGTGCATAGGAAAACCAGACGTAGCATAACTACCATAGCTAGTGTTGGCAGGTTCAAAGTGAGTCTCGACATTTTCTGGCATTCCATACCGGTAACGTGTCAATGGGGAATCAACCCTAGAGTGAGTAGGTCTATCGTGCAAGGATCCTATCTGGGAAATCACGGGACCAAACTCAGATAGGTCAGGTGAAGGATCGTATCTAGGAGTAAGTTCCCCATCGTCAATCCGAATGGGAGGAGGTGGTTCAAGAATATTCTCTGAATGATCCTCCATGGTGTGTGAATCAGTGTGTGACATAGTCTTCCTGGACTGTCTAGGTCTCTCTCCCAAAGGAGGAGGAGAAGTAGAAGGCAGAAGTACCGCTAACTGATGAGAACGACACGGAACCTCACTCAAATCCACAATGACTCAAAAAATAGCAAATACTCTCTATTTACGTAAACCCTAGGTCAACTAGCATGCACAGAGAAATCACTAATAAAATATAAAGCCAAATGCAAGCAAACAAGGGTTGGATAAGTGAGCTCCCGAATGAAGCAGGTATGTGTTCCCTAGGAGAGGCCAGAGACTCCCATACACATCAAGCGGAGGTACGTAACCAATTATTGTGGCCCTTAGATTCAACGCGTAAAGAGACTGTGTTGTCTGACCCCAACCTGGTCGGGACACCTGCAGATTAACCTCTACATGTACCCCCTCGATGTCCTAGGTAAGGTCACTAAGGTCACCTCGATATAATCAAAGCTCAGGCGAACAGTCGCAGGTGGGATTGACCGTATGGGCAGAGTAACAAAGCCCGAAACTCTCGAAAGAGCCCCCAGATACGAATACAATCCTGGAAATATCTCCGGTGTTACTCAGTTATGACTAGGGGTCATCCCAATCAATAACCGCTCACACTGCCTCGTGCTTAACTCCAGTTTGAGAGGAGGATCCTGAGAACAATGGTTATACCAAGGATTTCCCACACTCCCTGGACAGACACCTAGATGTTGTTGTTTAGTGATCTTGGAGAATTGACTTACAATGAACTATTCCAAGATCCTAAAACCTAAGCTTTTTGGTGCACCCTAGAAAAGAAAAGAGTGTAATTCATTTTATTTAGCGTTGATTTTAGTTGGCTTTATTACTCAAAAATAGGATATGGTCATGCAACTAGTGGTTTTATGATGCAACATGAAGTAAAATGCACACCGTAACAATCAATGCAAATGCATTGTGTCCATGTAAATAGGGTATGCTACTATGTGAAATGCACAATTCTTCTTCAAATGATAAATGCAAATTTTTCCTATATGAAGTCCTAACTAATACTCCAAAGCAAATCTAGATCTAGTGCAAGTACAATGCAAAGTGCAAAATGCAATGCATGATGATAAGCAAATGTTTTTGGAATTTTTTGAAAATAAAACAAATGCAAAAAGCAAAAGAATGATTCTATGACCCCCAGACTCTGCAAGCAAACATAAAAAGCATTCAAGCAAAGCACTAAGGTAAAAGAACTCTAATGCACTAATCTCAAACAAAAAATCGAAAATGCCATGACAAGAACTTTCCTAAAAAAAAATTTAGGCTAAAAAAATGTTTCCGGTCAGAAACGGAGGTCAAAACAGACTCAGGCAATGCCAAAGGAGACTCAAAAACTAACATCATTCACCCAGAAACCAATTATCTTCCACAAAAAGGAAAAACCAAGGGTATACGTGACTGTTCGCAGTAAACCCGCGTGTATACGCAGAAATCACAGAGGAAACCGCGTGTATACACAACTATAAATCAAAACCCCGCGTACAGGAAGAAAAAGTGCATAAAATCAAGACAAACAGGCAGGCTGAGACAGACTTCACACCAATCAGACTCTACCAGGCATACATGCCCCCAGACCCGACACAGAAACAAGAGAGAAGGAGCAATTCAAATACATTGAATGCCGATAAAATCACACCCAAAGGACAACTACTAGGAACTCCCCAGCGGAGACGCCAATTCTATTACGGAGAGAAATTCCTATGGCTTGGGGTACCACAACAGACAACTTTGACTCCATAAATCAATATTTCCCAATATCCAATAGAAATAAAACATCTAACACTAAAGGATCAAACCTCATACCTTATTCCAGACGGTTGAAGTAGATCCCCATTGAGCTTTCCAATCTTCAGCTTGAATTGATAGAATACTTCCTCAACAACAAGTAAACAATACAAGCATACTATATATCATGGTGTTAGATCTATTCTAGCATATATAATCAATAATGTAAAATCATTTGACATATTCCCATGGATAAAATATTCATTCAAATACACATCATTGGACAGGAACATATATTTCTATTAATATAAATCAGAGATTACAAGATAGATACAACCTCTGACGACACGTCTGTGAACCGGAGAAACTGAATCCCCCACTTGGGCCTCCACCACTTCAATCCTCCATCTCTCGATAGCAAGCTCACAAGTAAAAGGAAAGCTTGGGAAGAACACAAAAGTGCTCCAAGGGACAAAGGGATGCAGACTCAAGTATAAGTTCCAGCAAAAATGGACTATAGTTTCTTTGCTCTCAATTCTCTCTATCTTGCCTTCAATGTACTAAGGGGTTCCTTATATAGCTTTTAAAGGGATAATGAAAGGTCGAATCCAAGTGATATCAAGGCATATGGAAGGCCAGGAGTCGAATGAGTCGGATCCATGTCAAGAGAAACTCCAAAAGGGTTTGGATCATGCACACATCCCGATGTAAGCGGTTATATGGGTCAAACCTGTGTATGTACGCGGTTATCGGGTTAAAAGCCGCGTATATCATTTTTCCTATGGTTTTAGGGATGATCAAGGAAACATCAAAGGACAAAAGATGGTCCATGGGGTCTAAAGAATTTGCAGCGAGACAAGGGAAGGCCATACAAAGTGTGATTCACCTAGAGTGGTGAAATCTGCTATAACACTTTCTGCCTTCCACATTTTCCATTATTTATCAACAGCAGTTCAGATTCCTCCACTTCATATTATAGCAGTTCCACCAGTTACAGCCGCAGCAGCGCTTACAGATACATATTCTCCATGATTCAATAGCAGCAGTTTCGATTCCTTTATTTCCCATGATCTAGTAGTTACAATTGCTGTAGCAGTGACACATTCCACGATCCAGCGGTATCAGCTGCATTCCTATTGTATCGTTCATCTAATTTTTGGGTAAGTGGGGGTATGTTGTTTTATAAACTTTAATCATGCAATTCCTTACATGCTAGAAATGAATAATTTGGAAAATTCCCTCACCATGCTCCATTTCTTTCACAGCCCATGCTAGGTTGCATGAGGACATGCAACCACATCAGTTGGGGAGGGGAAACTATATTCAATACATACTCACTACTATCATTCCATTCTTTTCACCACCATCACCCATTTTTCATCTCATTTACCATTGACGAGCATTTCTTTTCCAACAAATCCTCTATTGCACTTTGCTTCATACACATTAATATACATATTGGAATGATTCATAAAGATAAAGAGAAGACTTCCTTATGCATAATGATGCTTTCTATGGATGTTAATAGCTTATCATTTTCAATGAGTGTATGGTTAATTTATTATGCATCTAGAAAACACATGACAAAATCAATGTCGTTAACACAAGAACCGACATTCTCTACATTCATGGTTGTCACACAAGAACCAACCATAAGGAAAATGTCAGTTGTTACTCATGCATTTCACATCATGAAATGAATGTTGTTAACACAAGAACCAACATTCTTTATATTGATGGTTGTCACACAAGAACCAACCATAAGGAAAATGTGAGCTTTTACTCATCCATTTCACATCATGAAATGAATGTTGTTAACACAAGAACCAACATTCTTTATATTCATGGTTGTCACACAAGAACCAACCATAAGGAAATTCCAGTTGTTACTCATGTATTTCACGCTCCAGAAATATTCATTGTTAAAAATACATCATCAATAAAATCCAAAGATTAGATGCCAAAAGTTCTTAAGATCCAAACACGGTTGCATGAGGACATGCAACAAGTTCAATTGGGGAGTATGTTGGGACGCAGAAATGTCCCTTTTTCATCCACTTTATCTTCCTCTATTCCTCACATTTCATCTCCCCATTAACCTTTTATCATACCATTTCCATACATATATGTGGGTTTCACCTTATTATTTCCACTTTATTTATTTTTACTATTATAAGTGAATTTATGATTAAATATTAGAAAATTAACATGTTTTTCACTAATATCTCAAAGTATGGATGAGCTTTGTAATGTGTAGGAATATGTGAAGGATTAATTCAAAGAAAAGAATTCACGTATATCTCCTCCATCATTTCAAGGAGATAGTTATGCAAAGAATATTCTAATGAGAAGATCATGGAGATTTGGTTGAGAGACATATGGAGAATTTGTGAAAGATATGTGGAGGATTTGAAGGGATCATATCTTGTAATAATAGGAAAGTAATTGAGTGGTTGAGTGAATAGTGGATCTCTCATTATGAGATGGTTATTTCCTTGATATATAAAAGAGAGTGCTCTCTCTTCATTTCATAATAATTATTAAATGGGATATTATCTTAGAATATTTTAGATCTTAGATTATCTTAGAGAATAGTAGATTGCAGAAGTTAGTCTTGACTTTGTAATATGGAGAAGGGAATTCTTAGCTTTTGTTCATAATATTGGTTTGATGCTTTCATGATTTATGATTGACTCTTGTGATGTAATTTAAGATTTATTTATTGTTGATGTGAGCTCACATGTGTTGTCTTGTTGCTCTTCATATGTTGTCTTTCTTTTATGCAATTTACTTTCACCCGTGTGTTTCATCTTCCAGCATTAGATTAGCAATTGCTTGTTTCAGTTTAAGGGGGGTCAGATTAAATTAGTCTTAGTTTCACGGGGGGTTAGATTAGCTTAATTTCACTTCAATCTTGCATATACTTTGCAGGTGCTTCATAAGACTACGAACCTCGGATTAACAAATGAAATGGCTGGGCAATTACTACAACGGAATTAAAACGACATTAATTCAGCCCAACATGTGCCATGGAAGTGATTTTCACATGTATATGCATCCTCCCAATGCACACCTCATGTATGCATGTTTTGAAGACACAAATTAATAAAATCTCGGGAAATGTGAAAACTGTTTCATAGTTTTTTAACTCTCTTTCCCTTAGATGATTACTTAAATGTTTCAAACTACCTCCCCAAACCTATAAATGAGGATAAGGAAAGCATGACAAAAGGGAGAGAGCATAACATCCTTATGTTGATCTTGTGCATATTGAATCCATAAACTCTATTCCTAGGTCTACATTCCAATCCCCCATATCTATAAATCTATGTTTCCAGTAGTCTCAATTCATTATCTTTCCAAGAAACTACAACTGCTTGTTTCTTTAGGCTTGCCTTTGGAGCACAAAAGAGGTGTGTATGTGTGTGGCCCTGGCATCAGAAATCAATTTTTAGTTTAGAACAGTGCCACAACTTATAACATGTGGCATTTATCTTGTATTCTTGTTGTTTATTTTATATGAAGAATTCTCTTTCTTGTCCTACAATGTGCTAAGTTCTTGTTCTTTTTTATCTCGTCAATTCAACACATTTATTTGCAATTGAATCACTATATTTACAGTTTTATACTGGCATCTTTATTTTTTTGATGATTGCAGGTTATTGAAGATACATTTGGTCAAAAGTTAAAATACGGATTTCTACAAATATCATAGCAAAGGTAGGAACTTTATCTTTGGTTTCCTTATTTTTGAATAAACTCTAAATCTATTTAAATTGCATCTTTAGGAAGAACAATTTGAATTGTTTATGAGAACTTATCTGTGATGAATTTAACCCATATCCATTAGGGGACTTTTCCCCTAAACATAATTGGTGACTCCACTGAGGAGAGTTTCTATTTTTGGGGTTTTATCAGGGTAATTTTGTGATTTTTGATATTTCTTTGTTTGATATTTTTTCTTTATGTTTATCTTGTTTGTTCTAAAAGATTTAGTTTTTATAGTTTCATCTTCATCAACGAACCCTCTGGGTACATATTAGGTTTTTCCATAATCATAAGCATGTTTTAGTGTTCACATAAGCATATATAATCATCCTATTGTGATCACAAGTGTGCACATTCATGTAGAAGATGGTTTTTTATATATTTTCAGCGCTTTTTACCTCGTACATGATATGTAGAAGGCCAAAGCGCATATATATGTGGGTTGTTGTGGGACAGAGTGTGTATGCCCTTTTCTATGTTGTTTTTCAATATTTTTTTGTTTAAGATGGAAGATTAAGGTTTGGAATATTGTATTAGTTGATTATGGTTATATAATTGATCTTTTTAGATTTAGAAACCTACAGTTTCATAAACAAAAAGAAAACTTTTCACTTTAGGTTTTTTTACCCAAATTTCTTTTTCTTGTTGGTGTGCACTACTTGACTATTTGTTTAGTGATATGACTCTTGTAAAGAATTCTATTTTTGTTCTCTTTTGTTTTATGTTAGTATCATCCAAGTGAAAAACATTAAAAAATATTTTCTTTTTATTTTTTAATATTTTTTCTTCGATTGTGTGTTGCAATTTTTTTTTTAAAAGAAGTTTAGGCGTTAGATTGTTTTCATGCTTGTGGTGTTGTTTGAATTAAACAAGTTTCATTAAACAAAGTTATTATATTATATGCATACTTTCCTTTTTCTTGCAAAATTTTTAAAGAAAATGTACATTTTGTTTTGAGTGTTTGAAAATTTTCACCTTTCAATTTCTAAATAAACGTCCTCTATGGAAATGCAAAAAATAAATGGACAAAAAACAAGAAAGAACAGAAAAAAAAAAGAAACGGTTGGAAACCCCTCAGCAAACAATGTTAGGGCTTAACTCCAGCTACCTGCAAACAACTATTAGAAACAGAAGACCTGCAAAACAAGTTAAGAAACAAACCTGCAAGCAAATATGGGTAAGAAAACAACTAAGCTACCAAAGCAAATACATGAGCAAACAGTGCTATACCTTCTATTTGGTGCAATAGGCCACCATGCCCTGGCAGGAATAAGCACCTCTCTCTCTCTCTCTCTTGGCAATGGAGGAGCTATGGCTCAATGGGAGAATGAATGGATGAGAGGGGGATGTGGGTGGCTTGAGAGACAAAGGGTCTTAATGAATCCACGGGCAGCATAACAGTATGCATGGGAGGAATGTTTTGAGAGTGACACCCACCCCTCTATTTATAGCATTTTTAGGGTTCTAAGCCCTTGGTTAGGGCTTTAGCCCCTTTTTTGGGATTTTAGCCCCTTCCGCCTAAGTTTAGCTCCTTTTAGCATTTTATGCTCCTTTGAGGGGTTTTAGCCTCTTTTTGGAGGCTTTAGCCCCTAGGAGAGTTATTTAGGCTCCTTTTTGGGGTTTTTAATCCCTTTTACTCATTTTTAAGCCATTTTTAGGGTGTGGGGGTCTAATGGGGTGACACCAAGGTCATGCATATGTGTCCTTGGGTGGTGTAGGCCATGTAGAGATGAGTGAGGGATTTTTTGGGTTAACAGAACCCTCTCCTAAAATAGTAGCATCTGAAGATTATGATATGGTAGAACCTTAGGAACCCCCTACTATGGATATATATCGGAAGATAAAACCTTCTTGGGTAAGAGAAACCATACAAGAAGTAGAGAAATATGGAGCTCCAGAAGGATTCACAAGAACAACCA
Organism: Pseudotsuga menziesii; assembly: GCA_001517045.1. Taxonomy (NCBI): domain Eukaryota; kingdom Viridiplantae; phylum Streptophyta; class Pinopsida; order Pinales; family Pinaceae; genus Pseudotsuga; species Pseudotsuga menziesii. The sequence goes on along the minus strand of LPNX010466797.1, from coordinate 286,037 downwards.
ACAGATCAAAGCCATACTCCAATTATGTAGCTTTGATGTGTGACCTTGTAGATCATGAACCCACCAGCTACGAGGAAGCTGCATAGAAGAAAGAGTGGGTGGAAGCAATGATTGAAGAATACCGGTCAATAATGAATAATTATGTTTGGGATATCATACCCAAACTAGAAAAAAAGAGTGTGGTATCTTCGAAATGGATCTACAAGATAAAACATACTACTGATGGAAGTATTGAAAAGTACAAGGAAAGATTTGTGGCTATAGGATTCTCTCAGAAAGAGGGGATTGATTATGAAGAGACATTTTCTCTAGTAGAAAGGTACAATTCCATTAGAACCATGACGACACTTGCTTCCATGATTAAATGAGACCTACAACAGATGGATGTAAAGACAGTCTTCCTGAATGTTGTGATTGAGGAAGAGGTTTACATCGAACAACCACAAGGATTTGAAGTCGAATACAGGGTGACTCATGTATGCAAGTTGAAAAGGGATCTATATGGATTGAAGAAAGCTGTTAGAGCTTGGTATGGTATAATAGATATATTATTGACAAGATTGGGATTTACCAAAAGTAAATTTGATCCTCACCTTTAAATGAAGATTATGGATGATGAACCTGGCATACTGTTATTGTATGTAGATGATCTATTTTTGACTAGAAATGGGAAATAGATTACAGAGAGAAAGACTAATATAACTGAAGAATTCGAGATGAAATATCTTGAATTGATGCATTATTTACTCAGGCTGGAATTGTGGTAGATGCCAGAAGGAATACTTCTAAACAAGGCAAAGTATGGTGTGGAAATATTGAAAATATTTGATATGTTAGATTGTAAAGCCACTGCCACACCCATTGAAACCAACCTAAAGTTGTTTTTTGATGAAACGTCAAAGTTAGTGGGTATGACTCAATACAGATAGATTATTGGGTCAATGATGTATCAGGTGAATACAAGGCAAGATATATGATTTTATTTGAACACCTTAAGTCAATATCTAGTCAAACCTAGGCTGGTTCACCTGATAGCTACAAAGCATGTGATGAGGCACCTAAAAGGTATGATATACTTGGTACTATACTATGTTAAATATCATGACTACATATTATATGGATATACGGATTCATATTGGGCAGGAAGTTCCACAAATAGAAAGAGCACCTCAGGTGGATGTTATTGTCTGGGATCCGCCATAATCTCATGGTTTAGTAACAAACAGTCCAATGTTTCTCTCAACACAGCTGGCGCATAGTATGTAGCAGCTTGAAAGCTAGTTGTGAAGTGATATGGATTCAAAAACTAATGTTAGATCTATTTGACATGGAGTTGGATACGACAGTGATTCTTTGTGAAAAACAGAGTTGTATAAAGATGACAGAAAATCATGTGTTCCATGATAAATCAAAGCACATAGAAATTTGATACTTCTATATAAGGGATATGGTACAAAAGAGAGCTATAAATCTCTAGTATGTGATTACTGATGAGCAAGTTGCTGATGTGATGACCAAGACTCTATCTCAATTAAATTTTGAATATTTCCATGACAAGCTTGGTGTAGTCAGAAAATACTTTCCTCGCAAGGAGGAACAATGATTATATGATAAAATTTCCTTGCAAGAAGGAATGATGAAGATATGGACACTCTTTAGAAAGGAGGAACAAATCGAAGATATGGAATATCCTCAGAAAGGAAGAATAGGTCGAAGATATGAACCCTCCTAGGACAAAGGGGAAGCAAGTTGATGATATGGATCCTCCCTATAAAGGGGAAGTGATGATAAGACTGTCATTAATGATGGGATTACAGTGAAGATCTAGTATGAAAGAGGCCAAGTGTGACTGAAGATGCTGACAAGGTCCAACATTCACTTGTGGATGATAGTATCGTCTCTTGAGGATGGTCTTACAAGAAATAACACTCTATTCCTGAGAGTGGTCCTTACTAGATAAGGATGGCCCTGCAAACGTTACTCTTGGATGGAGAGTACCCACATTCATTTGTGGATAGCATAGAATAACACTCTCTTAGGAGTGTTCCTAGATTCGAATTTAAGGATTCTCTACAATGAGTCATTACGTGCGACATGGCATGCATTTAGGTGCGGTCGAGATATGCCTTGTAGAATTTATTCTTGCATGGAGAGTGTACCTACATTTATATGTGGATTTATTAGTATAACATTTGCTTGCAAATGGTCCTAGCTTTACTACTAAGGATTTCTTACGATGAGTCCTTACAGAAATCGTATTATAACACTCGCATGGAGTGGTCCTATATTTCACGCTAAGGATGTCCTATGACGAGGGCCTGCATCTAGGTGCGGTCGAGATCTACAGTTGTAGATGATACTCTTGCATGGAGAGTATTCCTACATGTACATGTAGCTGCTATAATATAACACTTGCTTGGAGTGTTCCTAGCTCTAACAGGATGAGGATGGTCTACAATGAGTCCTTATGAATGATAGGTCCTGCTTTCATGTGTGGATGAGATCTGCACTCAGTTGTAAATGGTTCACCTGGTCGATACTATGGACCCTCCTCATTAAGGGGGAGTAGGATGATGGAGGATTGCATCATCCTTGGACCTATGTTATGAAGTCATAGGGATTGATCATCCTGCAAAGATATCATGTGTACTGTAGGTAGTGTGGTGGAAAAGGATCAAAAGGGTCAAAGTGCGGCTACACATGATTCAGAATATCGAAGTGACGCTGCAAAGGATAAATAAGATCGAAGTGTTGTTGCACAGGATCAATAATATTAATGTGTTGCTACAAAGGATCATGAATATCGAAGTGTTGTTTCAAAGGATCGAGCAGATGGAAGTGTTGCGACAAAGGATTGAGAAGATTGAAGTGTTACTACAAAGGATTGAGAAGATTGAAGTACTGCTGCAAAGGATTGAGAATATTGAAGTGCTACTATAGATGATCGAAATATCGAAGTGTTGTCACAAAAGGATAAAGTGATCATATGTTGCAGATGATGAAGACATTGAAGAGTAACTATAACAGTTACTAATGATTGTTGAAAACTTCATATGATGTATAGATGTACTACCTTGATCTACTAAATATGATCTCTCTCGATACTCCTATAGTTTACAATGATGTTGTCAGTAAAATACCCTTCTCATTTATTAAATTGAGCACATAGATCTGTGGATCAACACACAACTCACAAGATAGATCATACAATTTGCTCAGCAATTGAAGAATGAAACTGTGCAAAAATGGATTACAGTTGTGAATGCTTTCATTAATAAAAAGTAATTAGATAACTATTACAATGAAGTACAATGGCTAAATAGCCACATTCAATTCAAATCCATGTGAGGAAATTCGAATTGATTGGACTCTACTTGACTGAATGGTTAATTGATCTTTTCTAAATTATTATCGGATTTCATCAGAGTTCAAATCCAAAACCAAGTGTCTAATTCAGTGTTGACTAGTATAATTGACTGAGTTAGGTGAGTAAATGCACCTCATCTACATGCAGCCTTGCAATCCTAGTGCTAACTGAATAGAAATGAGTGTAGCGAACTAGAAATAAATGTAATTGACTCCTAACTGAGCTTGACTAGTCACCAACTAATCTCAACTGATGGAGGTTGGTATCGGCATTCCCAGTGGCTACTAATTTGTAGGGATTGATCTAGGAGGCTCCTAAGCTCATGCATGCAAGTGCAATTAGTGGTTGTTTACCTGAATTAGTGTTCCCCACACTTTAGTAACAGGTGCATGTACCCCAATTAGGCCAAATGGAACCAATTGTGCTAGTGACTAAAAATAAACTTCAAGGACTCCCGATTTAGACATGACTCCTGATTTAGACATAATGACCAAATTGGACAAGGGAGGATTAATAATCCTAACACCCCCCCTGAATGCTAACTTGAAAAATTATTGGGCCCTGGTAACTAAGACCATAGGTCACCCACTACAACAAGTAAAGTAAATTAACTACTCAACACAAGGAGCTAGGGAAAAAACCACATCGGAAGAAATCCGCCCCTCTAATTAAGAAGATAGAATCAGAATTCAAGTTTGAAAAACTTGAAAATGTGTTTCTATAATCTTTGTGATGTAGAGAAGAAGCATGCATGATGTTCTATGCACAGGTATCCTGGGGACTGGCATGTGGACTTCTCCAACTTCTCCCAAAATGATGATGGAAGGGAGGAGGAATGTAACCTTTGCCTCTTGTTGTATGAAGAGGTGCATGATCCACTCTATTCTTATGAATGTAGTGAGACTGATCCCTTGCAATGTAGCATATTATAGGAATTCTATTGCATCTATATCAAGGAGTTAATATTGCATCACATACCGCAAGGATCTTTCCCTTCTGAGTGTCAGATGGATTTCCAATCATATTCCTAGCTTCTAGTTTGGAAGGAGGGACTAGATATGGATCTAAATTACCCTAAATCTCAATCTCATAAACTGATATAGTTGGATTTGCAATACTAGTGGAAATTGCAAAAGAATTAGATGAAATTTTTTTACCTTCCCTTGCAAGTGGCTACTAAGAGTGCACTGGTTTTGAAAATGGCATGAAGTGTGAGAACTCATATGCCTTGGAGGCCTGATTTAAAGCACCCTTCGCTATGATGTTCCTAGTAGATATGTATGTGATCTCCACTGAGTCAGGACAGAATATGAATCACTTTGGAGAGCCAATATGAGTCATCTGGTATACAGATAATAGTTTTGTAGCTAAGGAGGGATCATAAAGCACATCTTTGAACTTTCAATGTTCAAGCTTGATAGATCCCTTCCATTTTCCTTGAACTTTACTGTTATTGCCCATATGAATACTAGGACCATCAAAAGACTGCAAAGAAGAGAATGATTCTCTGGATGCAACCATATGATTGGAAGCTCTAGAATCAATGAGGAAGGAATGTGTTGTTGAGCAGCTAGCCTTTGGTGCATGGAATGTCTCTTCATATTCTTTAGTTTCATCTCTATGGTCAACCTTACTTGTTCTAGTAGGTATAGTAATGTTGTGTTTATTCAGAAGAAGGTCCATCTCATCAATTCTTCTTCTCATACATGTGCTTTTTGGATGAAATCCCCTTCCACAGTAAGAAAAAAGTGTCTTTCCTTTTCCATTCTTATTGCATATCTTCGAACCTGAAGGATCTTTTGACTACTGTTTCTCTACAGGAGACTCGTCCTTTTGCTTCCCTTTGTAATTCACTACCTTACGTCCTCCTAAAACAAGTGCTTTATCTCTAGAAGGTCGAATGATCCCCATTTGGATCAACTTGTCATGCTCTTGAGTGAGAGATTCAATGAAAGAATTAAGAGTATACATCTTCTAGTTTGGAGTAGAGAGATTCATAGAATGAAATGTTCATACAAAGACTGAATAGTCTTTGCCAAGTTTGGAGAGAATGGAAAGGATGAGTTGATCATGCTCCTTCTATACCTTGCACAGCTTCAATTTTAACACTATATGCTTGAATTTTGTGAAGAAGTCATTTAGTGTTTCAAAATTGAATGGATGGAGAGAGATCAAATCATTTTCCAGCTGATAGATCCTTAGATCATCCTGCTTGTCAAATAATGAAGCAAGCTTATCCCAAACCTCCTTGGTAGTCTTTAATCCATTGATGTGGAAGAGAAGGTCTTGAGAGATTGAGAGACACAAGCATTAGTAGGCTTCATCAAGCCTATTCCAGTACTTTTCTTTGTCAACATAATGAATTTGATCTTTCTCTATCTCCATTTTGATTTTAAAGAGTCTTTTGGAGCATAGTTACATATCCATGTCCTCCTTCCACTCGTGGTAGTTGAAAGGTGTGAGAAGGTCCATTGGAGGAGCCATTTAAAATGCAAAGAAGAGGACTAAGATGCTACAACGAATGCAGTGAAGGAGACTGAGCTACTTGTAGCGAATGTAGTGAAGGAGATGGATAAACCCGTACATAATCAAACAAACAAAATAAGGTCGACAGTCTGCACTTTTGGAATTTTCATCACACCCAACATAGTTGATCAAGAAATCTTGATCAACAATTCCTTTACTTGGGATATTAAGTGGTAAATTCTCCACTTCTGGTGCAGTACTAGAAGGAGAAAAATTGCTCAAATTGTTTTTTGATCCAAGTATGGATCTATAGTAGTAGAAGTGCCTTGTCCTACTGAGGCTCTAATGTTATAATTTTATCATTCAAGCTAGCATTATGATCTTAGGATCTTATCTAAGAGAATAAAATGCACAACAATAAAACAAAAGAGACAAGAGACACAAATAATTTTCCTCGGGGAAACCATAAAGGAGAAAACCCCACAACTTCCTCAGAGATAGAATGAGCACCAATAGCAATAGTAAAACCTGAAAATAGAAAAGATGATCTCCAAAGCTTGTTCTCTCTCACACACTTGAGAGAGCTTCTCCTCTCCCACTCATGCGCCCCAGTGAGTCAGTGTGTGTGTGATAAATAGAGAGGCTCACTCTTTATTTATATTCTTTCGATCACTTAATTTCCACTTTAACATGTCGACCCCACTTAACAATTACTTACTAGAGTTGACATATCTAGGAGAGTCTAATAACCCTAGTGCCCCACAACTGTGGGTACTTTTCCCTCCGATCAACAAGAAGTGTTAACCTTGACACAAATGTGGGGACTATTACCCAGAATTACAATGGAGGGTTAACCTCAATGAATTTACATGACTTGTTTACATTATTGAATCTCCCGATCGAAACATCGGGGCATGACATGACTCGATTACATTACAGATACTTCCCGGAATAAACATTGGGGTACAATATCAAAGTGAATACATTTCGAAGTTACAAATACATAAATACTCCCTCTTAACTAGGAAGGTATTCTCTCGACACAATTTATCAGCACAAGTCTTCTTCTCTGTATCAACTGGATCATCATCAAGTCATATTTGTCTTCAATTCATCTTCATCGTCAAGTCATCTTAATTGTCAATTCATCTTCGTCAAGTCTCGATCATCACTGGATCATCATCGATTCGGGATCATCACTTGATCTGGATCGTCACTGCTGGATCATCATCAATTCTGGAGCATCACTTGATCTGGATCGTCACTACTGGATCATCATCAAGTATGGATCATCATTTGATCTGGATCATCACTACTGGATCATCATCAATTCTATATCATCACTTGATCTAGATCATCATCAAAGCTGGATCATCACTAAATCATCATCATCATTACTGCTTCTTCTATATCAATCAAGTGGTGCTATCTCTGCATTCTTCTCATCACAGGAAGTTCTACAGATCCCACCTTTTTTCATGTTGGTTGTAGGCCTAGCCTCCATGTAGGTATTATTTAGTGCTTATATCTAAACCTAAGTCAGAATGGCCCACCCAACACTTACATCTGACCTCATCTTGTCAAAAAGGCACGCCTAGCACTCACATCTGACCTCATCTTGTTAGAAAGGCCCAGTACTCACATCTGACCATGTGTAAACACATCATGCTACAATGGATCAGCACTTATATTTGATCATGTGCAAACAAACTGCATCAGAAGGGCTCTGTACGTACATCCGACCATGTGCAGACACACCACATCAGAAGGGCTCTGCACTTACATCTGACCATGTCCGAACACATCGCATCGAAAGGGCTCTGCACTTACATCCGAACATGTGTGAACACACTGTATCGGAAGTGCTCTTAGGCCCAGACTAAGGATTCCTGGTAACTAACCAGGTGCCTCCATTCTCCCAGAGAATGGCATCTCAGCACCAAGCTAAGTATTCCTGGTAACTAACTAGGTGCCTCCATTCCAAGAATGGCATTCAACAGTTATATATGATCATGTAGGAACCAATCCTACAGTCACATCAGAATGGCTCAGCACTCACATATGACATGGAAGGAACCAAATCCTCTCACCATGACAGAATGGCTCATCCCTTACATTTGACCATGGAAGGAACCTAATACTTTCACCATGTTAGAATGGCTCACAGACTCATCACTTCCGCTTGGAGGTAACCTCGATCTAGAGAACACCAAGCTTCTCCCTGAAGTACTCAAACTTAACTTTGGCCATTTCTAGCATATAATCACATCAGGGCTGATTATGTTCAAGGATAACCTGCGAGCTTTTACCAGGACCGATTACATTCGAGGACAACCTACAGGATCCATTACGTCTGAGAAACCTACGAGGTTCACCAGGATTTATGCTCAGACAACCCGTCTCACCGACTATGCTAGAACTCCCTCTTTTGAGAGATCTCGAGCTGGATCACATACTAGAGCTTCACTTCTCCTCTCTGCATCATACAAAAATGCAAGTCAGATCAAGAAAATCAAATAGTAGTTTTCAAAAGAAACAGAATACCTCCCAAATATAAAGTGGCAACATCTTTTGCCTCATCTGTACTCAGCGCCATGAAGGACTCCGTCCTGCCAAACCAAAAGATCACACTTGATCCCATACTGAAGTAGCACCTCAAAGTGCTCTCGCTATCAATGGCACTTCCTTCCCAATATGAATCCTCATAACCCTCCAGGTTAATCTTCTGATTTGACTCATACTTGAGCTCATAATCAGTTGTACCATTCAGGTACCACACTGCATGCTTTGCAACCATCAGGTGGACATGTCTCAATGTGTTCACAGCAAAGCAGATATCTAGTCTCGTATTTCTCAGGTACATTAAGGAATAAATCATCTAACGATACATTGTGGCATCAACTGACTCTGATGAAGCAACACTCAATAGATTTAGTTTCGATCCCATAGGTGTGGTCATGGCCTTCCAGTCTATCATCCTAAACCTCTTCAGGATCTCTACTGCATACTTTGCTTGTCCACACCTCCATGCCTAGAATGTAGTGCATCATCCCCAAGTCTTTTATCTCGAACTCGGCAGCAAGTCCTCTTTTTGCAAATTTAATGAGCTCCTCTTTCTTGTCAGGAACAAGTCATCGACATATTATAGGAGAATTATTGGTCTTCTGCCTTCAACCTTGAAGCAAAGGTTGGAATCCTCTTTACTCTCAGTAAATCCCAGAGTCATCAGTAATTTAGTTTCCTTAGCTCTTTTCTCCATTCTTGTAAATGGAGCATCAGGGGGTCTCATCAAACCTTCGAGGGGGATAAGACAGGGAGACCCATTATCCCCTTTCCTCTTTATTCTTATGGCGAAAGGGTTTGGAAGGTCAATTTCGGCAATGCGGGACAATAACGATATAATAGAGCTTAGAGTTCACCGAAGGGAAGATACACAAACTCACCAACAGTTTGTGGATGATACCATGTTGATGGGTTAAACCTCTATCCAAGAAGCCAGAAAGCTCAAAGACTATCTATCCAATTTTGGTAAAGCTTCAGGCTTGGAAACCAACAGTAAAAAATCCCAGGTATTTTTCTTTCACACCCCTCGGATCTCTAGAAGAAATCTTTGTCGTAGATTGGGTTTCCATGACATCTCCCTTCCATCCAAATATATGGGAATCCCCTTGGGGAATTTAGTAGCTAAAAATGGATCCTGGTTGGAGGTTTTGGATAGAATGAATTTTTTTTTAACCAAATGGACCTTGAGGCCCCTCAACTTGGCATGTAGATTGGTCCTGGTAAAATCAGCCCTGCAGGTAATGCCAACTTATCTCTTTTCTACCATGGTGGCTCTGAAGAAAATTATGAGAGATATAAGGAATATACAATGGGAATAATTGTGGAGATAAGCTAATGAACAATGGAAATGGGCTCTGATAAAATGGAAAATGGTATGCACCCCTAACCACTAGGGGGGATTAGGCCTTCGAGCCCTTGAACAGGAAAATGTGGTGAGTGGGGCCAAGATGTGGTAGAGATGGTTTACCCATAATCAAGAACCTTGAGAAAAGGTTTGGCATATCAAGTATGTAGAGGAGTGGGACATAGGAAATATCATTCAGTTTCCAGAAGATACCCAAGGTCTCACATATGGAGAACAACTTGGCTGGGAAGGATGTTGATCCAAGGCAGTAGCTTCTGGGAAGTAAGGAATGGACAAAAATATCGAGTCCATGAGGATTCATGGAAGCAAATGCCTCCTCTAGGCCACAGAGTGGGAATTCAACAACTCATTGGAGAATGTATTATCCAAGGAATTAAAAGGGTCGAGGACATATGGCTGAACCAAGAAGATGACGAGGATTTTCGTGTCTAGGAAGACATGGAATGGTGGGAACACCATGTTCTAAGGGAGGAAATGGATAGACTCGAAGAAGCCCTCAACAACAGGTGAATTAGAGTGCACTTAGGGGAAGACAAGCTGAGGTGGGGATACCATCCAAAGGGATCATTCACCATGAAGGAGGCCTATGATTTATGGACAAGGGATGATACCAAACCAATGGATCAAAAGTGGCAGAAACTGTGGAAGGAAAAAATATGGCCTAATCTATCGATCTTTAGCTGGCTAGTAATGAGAAACCACATTTTAATATGAGAAAATGTTAAAAAAAGAGGAATGGTAGGACCTTACAGGTGTTTCCTGTGCGAGCATGAAGAAGAAACAATAATCCATCTCCTGTATTCCCGTGCATTCACTACCAACATATGGGATCAAATTGCAACGAAATTCAGAAGATATGACCGGGTCAAGCAAAATCTGGACCAAATGCTCATAGAATAGTCCAACAACCCTTCCCAAAACCCCATTCTAAATTGTTTATGGGATATTTTTCCTCCTTTTGTGCTTTGTGAGATCTAGAAAGAGTGAAAATCAAGGACTTTCCAAGGGAAATATTTGACCTCATGAAAAGTAGGGAATACCATAACAAACAAGATGCTAGAAGCAATAAAGATAAAAGCCTAGGATATCTCAGACTAGGTGTCTACAGACTCAGAATCCACTATTCTGAAAGCTTGGGGACTTTCAGGACCCAGTAACCCAGTAGATTAAAATTGCAAGAAACCCAACAAAGTGCAACAAAAACATTTGGTTAAGTATTGAAGGTCGCATCCTTGTTGAAAGTATGATGTTGGCAGAGGGAGTTTTCTAGGTTGATGAAATTTGGCAGATGTTAATGTTGAAGTCTCCAAAGTGAAATTTTCCCCCCTTGTGGGACATTTTTGTCCATTCTTGTGTTGATGCTAGTGCTCTCTCTTTTGAGCTCATTTCCTCACCTAACCATTGAAATACCACCTAATCCACCTCATTAAAAATATTCCCCAATGGTCACATATTATATACAAGTGAGGGATGTATACGAAGCATGGGCATCATTCATTGGTCTTTATGATGAGTGAAACAACACGCAACACAACAAAGTAAGGTGTACAATATGGTTTGGTTTCAATTCCAACAAAATCCTATATCAATCCTTCTCAATGGCTCCCCACTAGGAGGAATCATGAAGGGTCACTTTATCGAGGAGGAATCTCTTCGAGTGCCACCTTATCTCCAAAAAAAAAATCTAGTTAACATGTATGCATGGGTTCTATTATGAAAGTGTGTTTAAAGATGCAGGAATAAAAACACCCATGTACCTTAGCAAAAGATGTGTGACAGAGAAATGGTAACTACCAAGTCATCTAATAGACAGGTGGGTAATCACCACAACTTAATAGGAAACTTTTTGTAACTTAGATGACATATCACAATGAATGAAGCCCACGAGATAGAAACCTAGGTTCTAAAATATTCTCTTTGTTTCTTTACACTTTTATTAGAACACTAGATCCTCCAATCGCTAGAGGAGAGAAATATTATATGTTTATTGGAAACTATAATTAATCTTGGACTTTGCAAGCCATCCATTCTTCACAAAACAATTAGTATCCAAGGAACAATTGTATGTCGTGGTACTCGCCCTCAAGGAAATGATAAAGCTTACTACTAATTGAGTTGAATCAAACTATGATGGAAAATTGTACATGTAAAGAAAATTAGATATGTTGGTTGCCAAAATTTATTTGAATTTTCACGAGTGCTCTCCCTTGGTGACAATTAGTATATTAGGAAAGGAATTCATTTCTTCAACACTTATTAGGTTTATGTATAATGAAAAATGCAAGGGATGAAGCAATACATTGGAGCATAAGGGAATTAGTCCCCTGCCTCCAAATCGCAAATCTATCACTTGGAGTCTGAGAACAAATCCAAGGAAAAATTCATGGAAAGCCATGGAAAACATATTGGCCACAATTGGTAGGAGTAACTTCTCATATTTGGTATAGTTATCGAGTGTTAGTTCACCATTGATTTAGGAAAAGGTGTCCATAACCATATGTTTTCTTAATGTGGTCGAGAATCGTGATAAAAAAATTAATGCACTATTGACCATATTGGAGTGTTGAGATTACAGTGCTTAACATAGGACTCTATTGCTTTAAACCATTATAGAGCTCCAGGTAAGACTTGGTGGGAGGAACTAAGCGTAGAAATCGAACTAAGTATGTACAAGTTTCAACAGAAGTTAAAAGAGCTGAAATAAATGATAAAGAAATGGAGCAAGGAGGAGTTTGGAAACATATTTTTCGCTAAATTTTTTATGGAAACCCAGTTTCTCGAGATCTAGACCATAGGGATGAATAGTGGTTACACAACCAATCTGAGGATGGAAGAAACTAGTCTTTGCTCAAAAATTGAGGAGAGGGAAAGGCAAGAGGAAATCCTATAGCGCCAAAAACCAAGGATTAGATGGATAAAAGAGGGGGAAAGAAATAAATAATTCTTCCAATGATTAATTATTCAAGATATCTTACAAAACAAAATATTCTCAATTAAAAATTCCAGTGGGAAAAGGGTGGAAACGAGGGAGGAAATTGAAACAACCTTGAACCAACACTTCAAGGACATAATGACTGAAACAATACATAACGATAGTGGGGACATTGATCAAATAACAAGGAACATGCCTTCTCTCATCACCCAAGAACATAATGAACGACTAATGAATCCTATGTCCCTCGCTGAGGTGGAGGAAGCAGTCTTCCAAATGGAAGAAGGAAAGGCCATGGGCTCGTATGGATTCATGGTGAAATTCTTTCATCATTTCCAAGATATCATTAAGCAGGAGGTCTGGAAGATTGTAGAATATTCTAGGGTTTCCAGGAAGATTTTGTTGACATTCAATGCAACCTTACTCTGATCCTAATGTGTGAAGGATCCAATTCCCCAGAAAAATTTAGGCCTATAATCCTTTGTAATGTAATCTATAAAATCATAACTAAGATTATTGCGAATAGATTCAAAGTTCAACCCCTCCTACACTACTCGATCTCTCAGAAATAGTTGGGGTTTGTAGAAGGATGTTAGATAATAGATGGTATTATATTGGTCCATGAAATGCTACATTCTGTAAAAACTAAGAAAATCCTGAGAGTGACAGTGAAACTTGACATAGCTAAATCCTATGAAAAAATTAATTGGTAATTTATGAGGAGAATTCTAACATCTTTTAGATTCCAGGATGATTGGGTTCAGTTGATAATGAATTTAGTTTCCTTAGCTCTTTTCTCCATTCTTGTAAATTGAGCATCAAGGGGTCTCATCAAACCTTCGAGGGGGATAAGACAGGGAGACCCATTATCCCCTTTCCTCTTTATTCTTATGGTGAAAGGGTTTGGAAGGTCAATTTCGGCAATGCGGGACAACAACAATATAATAGAGCTTAGATTTCACCGAAGGGAAGATACACAAACTCACCAACAGTTTGTGGATGATACCATGTTGATGGGTTGCCCCTCTATCCAAGAAGCCAGAAAGCTCAAAGACTATCTATCCAATTTTGGTAAAGCTTTAGGCATGGAAACCAACAGCAAAAATTCCCAGGTATTTTTCTTTCACACCCCTCGGATCTCTAGAAGAAATATTTGTCGTAGATTGGGTTTCCATGACATCTCCCTTCCATCCAAATATATGGGAATCCCCTTGGGGAATTCAATAGCTAAAAATGGATCCTGGTTGGAGCTGTTGGATAGCATGAATTTTTTTTTGACCAAATGGACCTTGAGGCCCCTCAACTTGGCATGAAGATTGGTCCTGGTAAAATCAACCCTGCAGGTAATGCCAACTTATCTCTTTTCTACCGTGGTGGCTCTAAAGAAAATTATGAGAGATATAAGGAATATACAATGGGAATAATTGTGGAGATAAGCTAATGAACAATGGAAATGGGCTCTAATAAAATGGAAAATGGTATGCACCCCTAACCACCAGGGGGGATTAGGCCTTTGAGCCCTTGAATAGGAAAATGTGGTGAGTGGGGCCAAGATGTGGTGGAGATGGTTTACCCATAATCAAGAACCACGAGAAAAGGTTTGGCATATTAAGCATGCAAAGGAGTGGGACAAAGGAAATATCATTCAGTTTCCAGAAGATACCCAAGGTCTCACATATGGAGAACAACTTGGTTGGGAAGGATGTTGATCCAAGACAATAGCTTCTGGGAAGTAAGGAATGGACAAAAATATCGAGTCCATGAGGATTCATGGAAGAAAATTCCTCCTCTAGGCCGTAGAGTGGGAATTCAACAACTCATTGGAGAATGTATTATCCAAGGAATTAAAAGGGTCGAGGACATATGGGTGAACCAGGAGGATGACGAGGATTTTCGTGTCTGGGAAGACATGGAATGGTGGGAACACCATGGTCTAGGGGAGGAAGTGGATAGACTCGAAGAAGCCCTCAACAACAGGTGAATTAGAGTGCACTTAGGGGAAGACAAGCTGAGGCGGGAATTAGTATATTAGGAAAGGAATTCAATCCTTCAACACTTATTAGGTTTATGTATAGTGAAAAATGCAAGGGATGAAGCAATACATTGGAGCATAAGGGAATTAGTCCCCTCCCTCCAAATCGCAAATCTATCACTTGGAGTCTGAGAACAAAGCCAAGGAAAAATTCATGGAAAGTCATGGAAAACGTATTGGCCACGATTGGTAGGAGCAACTTCTCATATTTGGTATAGTTATCGAGTGTTAGTTCACCATTGATTTAGGAAAAGGTGTCCATAACCATATGTTTTCTTGATGTGGTCGAGAATCGTGATAAAAAAATTAATGCACTATTGACCATATTGGAGTGTTGAGATTACACTGCTTAACATAGGACTCTATTGCTTTAAACCATTATAGAGCTCCAGGTAAGATGGTCAATAAATATATATATAT
>LPNX010466797.1:252921-269389 GCA_001517045.1 Pseudotsuga menziesii | reverse complement strand
CAGGTTTTCTAATCTGAACACTTTGGATAAAGCTTTGTTTGGCATTTATATTACAAATTCTCTTCATGACCAAATGTTGATGTCAAAAGAGGCAAATATTCCAAGTTAAGGTGGAGTGCATTTCTTTAATTGTTTCCTTTTATAATTGCAACCATGTTGTTAACAAGCTGTAGTTATTGGCTTAGAGAATGAGGAATTTCATTCGTTTTTTTGGTGCCCAAGAAAGCATTCAAGTGTAAATTGTGTCATTTTTCGGATCTGTGTAAGCTCAATTTTGTATTTTTCTATATTCATTAATCTTCATTTTTTAATTCGGTTTGTCATGATAATCAAAAGTCAATTCTACCATAAATGCTTATGTTGCTGATTTGCCCCAATCACTTGTTTTAAATGTCACTAACAGTGCAATGTTAAGTGCTTTGTGTTTACATCTAATGTCAAATGCCAATGACAATGCAATGCTAATAAGAAATACCAGTATGAGAAGAGAATCAGTGCTTTGCATCGCTAGGAGTCCAATATAAATTTTAAGCTACAATTATATGGAGAGACAGAAAGACCTACCAGCGTTTTTGGATTATCTAATTACCTTCTTTGTATGTCCCTGGGGCTATCTAATTGCTACAGTAATCTAACACAGATCTTGTAATGTTTGTGGATGTAACTTTTGTCCATATTATGTGGGCTATTAGTATGAGAGAGATCTTGTTGGCGCTTGATATGAGGGAGATGTTGTATTGTTTGTTTAATCATAAATTGTAAAGTTTGTAACAAAAGAAAAATCCAGAATCTACGGCAAAAAAAGTCCCAAAGAATTGGAAACCAAGGAAGAGGGAATCTGAATAGGTAATCTCCTAGCCATTCACTATCTCCAGCTCCAGGATTAATTGCAAAATGTTTCCTGAATTTTAATTGGAAAACCATGCCTGAGTTTTAAGGCTCTCTCTATTTTTACCAGACCAATCATTTAAAATATGCCTCAGTTAAAATCGTACCATAGAAACATGCCCAGGTTTCACCCAAGCTCTGTGTTACTTTCACTATGCCATCTCTCTGGGTGTCTGCAAATGCCTGCCTTTCCAAGAACATCCCTCCAAATGTGCCCTTTTCCAGTGGCATGAAAAATTTGGATCAACGTTTTCGAGACTCCAAATGGCCTCGTGGACTCTCATTTGTTTAACGTTTTTCGAATCTAGGACACGTTTGACGTTCAAACCCAGGACAATTAGGTAATTTTTATGGTCCAATGCCTACCAAGGATAATGTTTGTTCAATTTTTCTTGATATGAACAGTTCAGTCAAAGCTGCAGTAATTCAGGTAGGACTCTTTTAAGTTTAGATCTTTGTTTTTAAGTCTTGGACTCTTTTAAGTTTAGATCTTTGCCTTTTGGGGCTTTGGATTCTTTTATGTTTCATTTGCTATGTCTATAGAATTTTGAAATAATGAAATTTAGAATGTTTTAGATTTTGGTTTTTGAAAAGTTAGAGGTAAAGAGATAAATACAAAAGAGAAAAGGTATGAAATGGCTATTCATGTTAGGTATGTGCACTAGTTGTGAAGTGTTCCATTTTTTATCACTTTCGCGCAGCTGGGATAAGCATCGAATTAGGAATTAATTCAGGTTTTCTAATCTGAACACTTTGGATAAAGCTTTGTTTGGCATTTATGTTACAAATTCTCTTCATGACCAAATGTTGATGTCAAAGAGGCAAATATTCCCAGTTAAGGTGGAGTGCATTTCTTTAATTGTTTCCTTTTATAATTGCAACCATGTTGTTAACAAGCTGTAGTTATTGGCTTAGAGAATGAGGAATTTCATTCGTTTTTTTTGGTGCCCAAGAAAACATTAAAGTGTAAATTGTGTCATTTTTCGGATCTGTGTAAGCTCAATTTTGTATTTTTCTATATTCATTAATCTTCATTTTTTATTTCGGTTTGTCATGATAATCAAAAGTCAATTCTACCATAAATGCTTATGTTGCTGATTTGCCCCAATCACTTGTTTTAAATGTCACTGACAGTGCAATGTTAAGTGCTTTGTGTTTACATCTAATGTCAAATGCCAATGACAATGCAATGCTAATAAGAAATACCAGTATGAGAAGAGAATCAGTGCTTTGCATCGCTAGGAATCCAATATAAATTTTAAGCTACAATTATATGGAGAGACAGAAAGACCTACCAGAGTTTTTGGATTATCTAATTACCTTCTTTGTATGTCCCTGGGGCTATCTAATTGCTACAGTAATCTGACACAGATCTTGTAATGTTTGTGGATGTAACTTTTGTCCATATTATGTGGGCTATTAGTATGAGAGAGATCTTGTTGGCGATTAATATGAGGGAGATGTTGTAAAGTTTGTTTAATGATAAATTGTAAAGTTTGTAACAAAAGAAAAATCCAGAATCTACGGCAAAAAAAGTCCCAAAGAATAGGAAACCAAGGAAGATGGAATCTGAATAGATAATCTCCTAGCCATTCACCATCTCCATCTCCAGGATTAATTGCAAAATGTTTCCTGAATTTTAATTGGAAAACCATGCCTGAGTTTTAAGGCTCTCTGTATTTTTACCAGACCAATCATTTAAAATATGCCTCAGTTAAAATCCTACCATAGAAACATGCCCAGGTTTCACCCAAGCTCTATGTTACTTTCACTATGCCATCTCTCTGGGTGTCTGCAAATGCCTGCCTTCCCAAGAACATCCCTCCAAATGTGCCCTTTTCCAGTGGCATGAAACATTTGGATCAACGTTTTCCAGACTCCAAATGGCCTCGTGGACTCTCATTTCTGCGTTTAATGTTTTTCGAATCCAGGACACGTTTGACGTTCAAACCTAGGACAATTAGGTAATTTTGATGGTCCAATGCCTACCAAGGATAATGTTTGTTCAATTTTTCTTGATATGAACAGTTCAGTCAAAGCTGCACTGATTCAGGTAGGACTCTTTTAAGTTTAGATCTTTGTTTTTAAGTCTTGGACTCTTTTAAGTTTAGATCTTTGCCTTTTGGGGCTTTGGATTCTTTTATGTTTCATTCGCTATGTCTATAGAATTTGGAAATAATGAAATTTGGAATGTTTTAGATTTTGGTTTTTGAAAAGTTAGAGGTAAAGAGATAAATACAAAAAAGAAAAGGTATGAAATGGCTATTCATGTTAGGTATGTGCACTAGTTGTGAAGTGTTCCATTTTTTATCACTTTCGCGCAGCTGGGATAAGCATTGAATTAGGCATTAATTCAGGTTTTCTAATCTGAACACTTTGGATAAAGCTTTGTTTGGCATTTATGTTACAAATTCTCTTCATGACCAAATGTTGATGTCAAAAGAGGCAAATATTCCCAGTTAAGGTTGAGTGCATTTCTTTAATTGTTTCCTTTTATAATTGCAACCATGTTGTTAACAAGTTGTAGTTATTGGCTTAGAGAATGAGGAATTTCATTCGTTTTTCTGGTGCCCAAGAAAGCATTCAAGTGTAAATTGTGTCATTTTTCGGATCTGTGTAAGATCAATTTTGTATTTTTCTATATTCATTAATCTTCATTTTTTAATTCGGTTTGTCATGATAATCAAAAGTCAATTCTACCATAAATGCTTATGTTGCTGATTTGCCCCAATCACTTGTTTTAAATGTCACTGACAGTGCAATGTTAAGTGCTTTGTGTTTACATCTAATGTCAAATGCCAATGACAATGCAATGCTAATAAGAAATACCAGTATGAGAAGAGAATCAGTGCTTTGCATCGCTAGGAATCCAATATAAATTTTAAGCTACAATTATATGGAGAGACAGAAAGACCTACCAGCGTTTTTGGATTATCTAATTACCTTCTTTGTATGTCCCTGGGGCTATCTAATTTCTACAGTAATCTGACACAGATCTTGTAATGTTTGTGGATATAACTTTTGTCCATATTATGTGGGCTATTAGTATGAGAGAGATCTTGTTGGCGATTAATATGAGGGAGATGTTGTATTGTTTGTTTAATCATAAATTGTAAAGTTTGTAACAAAAGAGAAATCCAGAATCTACGGAAAAAAAAGTCCCAAAGAATAGGAAACCAAGGAAGAGGGAATCTGAATACGTAATCTCCCAGCCATTCACCATCTCCAGCTCCAGGATTAATTGCAAAATGTTTCCTGAATTTTAATTGGAAAACCATGCCTGAGTTTTAAGGCTCTCTGTATTTTTACCAGACCAATCATTTAAAATATGCCTCAGTTAAAATCCTACCATAGAAACATGCCTAGGTTTCACCCAAGCTTTGTGTTACTTTCACTATGCCATCTCTCTGGGTGTTTGCAAATTCCTGCCTTCCCAAAAACATCCCTCCAAATGTGCACTTTTCCAGTGGCATGAAACATTTGGATCAACGTTTTCCAGACTCCAAATGGCCTCGTGGACTCTCATTTCTGCGTTTAACGTTTTTCGAATCCAGGACACGTTTGACGTTCAAACCCAGGACAATTAGGTAATTTTGATGGTCCAATGCCTACCAAGGATAATGTTTGTTCAATTTTTCTTGATATGAACAGATCAGTCAAAGCTGCACTAATTCAGGCAGGACTCTTTTAATTTTAGATCTTTGTTTTTAAGTCTTGGACTCTTTTAAGTTTAGATCTTTGCCTTTTGGGGCTTTGGATTCTTTTATGTTTCATTCGCTATGTCTATAGAATTTTGAAATAATGAAATTTGGAATGTTTTAGATTTTGGTTTTTGAAAAGTTAGAGGTAAAGAGATAAATACAAAAGAGAAAAGGTATGAAATGGCTATTCATGTTAGGTATGTGCACTAGTTGTGAAGTGTTCCATTTTTTATCACTTTCGCACAGCTGGGATAAGCATCGAATTAGGCATTAATTCAGGTTTTCTAATCTGAACACTTTGGATAAAGCTTTGTTTGGCATTTATGTTACAAATTCTCTTCATGACCAAATGTTGATGTCGAAAGAGGCAAATATTCCCAGTTAAGGTGGAGTGCATTTCTTTAATTGTTTCCTTTTATAATTGCAACCATGTTGTTAACAAGCTGTAGTTATTGGCTTAGAGAATGAGGAATTTCATTCGTTTTTTTGGTGCCCAAGAAAGCATTCAAGTGTAAATTGTGTCATTTTTCGGATCTGTGTAAGCTCACTTTTGTATTTTTCTATATTCATTAATCTTCATTATTTAATTCGGTTTGTCATGATAATCAAAAGTCAATTCTACCATAAATGCTTATGTTGTTGATTTTCCCCAATCACTTGTTTTAAATGTCACTGAAAGTGCAATGTTAAGTGCCTCGTGTTTACATCTAATGTCAAATGCCAATGACAATGCAATGCTAATAATAAATACCTGTATGAGAACAGAATCAGTGCTTTGCATCGCTAGGAATCCAATATAAATTTTAAGCTACAATTATATGGAGAGACAGAAATACCTACCAGTGTTTTTGGATTATCTAATTACCTTCTTTGTATGTCCCTGGGGCTATCTAATTGCTACAGTAATCTCACACAGATCTTGTAATGTTTGTGGATGTAACTTTCGTCCATATTATGTGGGCTATTAGTATGAGAGAGATCTTGTTGGCGATTAGTATGAGGGATATGTTGTAATGTTTGTTTAATCATAAATTGTAAAGTTTGTAACAAAAGAAAAATCCAGAATCTACGGCAAAAAAGGTCCCAAAGAATAGGAAACCAAGGAAGAGGGAATCTGAATAGGTAATCTCCTAGCCATTCACCATCTCTAGCTCCAGTATTAATTGCAAAATGTTTCCTGAATTTTAATTGGAAAACCATGCCTGAGTTTTAAGGCTCTCTCTATTTTTACCAGACCAATCATTTAAAATATGCCTCAGTTAAAATCCTATCATAGAAACATGCCCAGGTTTCACCCAAGCTCTGTGTTACTTTCACTATGCCATATCTCTGGGTGTCTGCAAATGCCTGCCTTCCCAAGAACATCCCTCCGAATGTGCCCTTTTCCAGTGGCATGAAACATTTGGATCAACGTTTTCGAGACTCCAAATGGCCTCGTGGAATCTCATTTCTGCGTTTAACGTTTTGCGAATCCATGACACGTTTGACGTCCAAACCCAGGACAATTAGGGAATTTTTATGGTCCAATGCCTACCAAGGATAATATTTGTTCAATTTTTCTTGATATGAACAGTTCAGTCAAAGCTGCACTGATTCAGGTAGGACTCTTTTAAGTTTAGATCTTTGTTTTTAAGTCTTGGACTCTTTTAAGTTTAGATCTTTGCCTTTTGGGGCTTTGGATTCTTTTATGTTTCATTTTCTATGTCTATAGAATTTTGAAATAATGAAATTTAGAATGTTTTAGATTTTGGTTTTTGAAAAGTTAGAGGTAAAGAGATAAATACAAAAGAGAAAAGGTATGAATTGGCTATTCATGTTAGGTATGTGCACTAGTTGTGAAGTGTTCCATTTTTTATCACTTTTGCGTAGCTAGGATAAGCATCGAGTTAGGCACTAATTCAGGTTTTCTAATCTGAACACTTTGGATAAAGTTTTGTTTGGCATTTATGTTACAAATTCTCTTCATGACCAAATGTTGATGTCAAAAGAGGCAAATATTCCCAGTTAAGGTGGAGTGCATTTCTTTAATTGTTTCCTTTTATAATTGCAACCATGTTGTTAACAACTTGTAGTTATTGGCTTAGAGAATGAGGAATTTCATTCGTTTTTTTCGTGCCCAAGAAAGCATTCAAGTGTAAATTGTGTGATTTTTCGGATCTGTGTAAGCTCAATTTTGTATTTTTCTATATTCATTAATCTTCATTATTTAATTCAGTTTTTCATGATAATCAAAAGTCAATTCTACCATAAATGCTTATGTTGCTGATTTGCCCCAATCACTTGTTTTAAATGTCATTGACAGTGCAATGTTAAGTGCCTTGTGTTTACATCTAATCTCAAATGCCAATGACAATGCAATGCTAATAATAAATACCTGTATGAGAAGAGAATCAGTGCTTTGCATCGCTAGGAATCCAATATAAATTTTAAGCTACAATTATATGGAGAGACAGAAATACCTACCAGCGTTTTTGGATTATCTAATTACCTTCTTTGTATGTCCCTGGGGCTATCTAATTGCTACATTAATCTCACACAGATCTTGTAATGTTTGTGGATGTAACTTTCGTCCATATTATGTGGGCTATTAGTATGAGAGAGATCTTGTTGGCGATTAGTATGAGGGAGATGTTGTAATGTTTGTTTAATCATAAATTGTAAAGTTTGTAACAAAAGAAAAATCCAGAATATACGGCAAAAAAGGTCCCAAAGAATAGGAAACCAAGGAAGAGGGAATCTGAATAGGTAATCTCCTAGCCATTCACCATCTCTAGCTTTAGTATTAATTGCAAAATGTTTCCTGAATTTTAATTGGAAAACCATGCCTGAGTTTTAAGGCTCTCTCTATTTTTACCAGACCAATCATTTAAAATATGCCTCAGTTAAAATCCTACCATAGAAACATGCCCAGGTTTCACCCAAGCTCTGTGTTACTTTCACTATGCCATATCTCTGGGTGTCTGCAAATGCCTGCCTTCCCAAGAACATCCCTCCAAATGTGCCCTTTTCCAGTGGCATGAAACATTTGGATCAACGTTTTCGAGACTCCAAATGGCCTCGTGGAATCTCATTTCTGCGTTTAACGTTTTTCGAATCCATGACACGTTTGACGTTCAAACCCAGGACAATTAGGGAATTTTTATGGTCCAATGCCTACCAAGGATAATGTTTGTTCAATTTTTCTTGATATGAACAGTCCAGTCAAAGCTGCACTGATTCAGGTAGGACTCTTTTAAGTTTAGATCTTTGTTTTTAAGTCTTGGACTCTTTTAAGTTTAGATCTTTGCCTTTTGGGGCTTTGGATTCTTTTATGTTTCATTTTCTATGTCTATAGAATTTTGAAATAATGAAATTTAGAATGTTTTAGATTTTGGTTTTTGAAAAGTTAGAGGTAAAGAGATAAATACAAAAGAGAAAAGGTATGAAATGGCTATTCATGTTAGGTATGTGCACTAGTTGTGAAGTGTTCCATTTTTTATCACTCTCGCGTAGCTGGGATAAGCATCGAATTAGGCATTAATTCAGGTTTTCTAATCTAAACACTTTGGATAAAGTTTTGTTTGGCATTTATGTTACAAATTCTCTTCATGACCAAATGTTGATGTCAAAAGAGGCAAATATTCCCAGTTAAGGTGGAGTGCATTTCTTTAATTGTTTCCTTTTATAATTGCAACCATGTTGTTAACAAGTTGTAGTTATTGGCTTAGAGAATGAGGAATTTCATTCGTTTTTTTGGTGCCCAAGAAAGCATTCAAGTGTAAATTGTGTGATTTTTCGGATCTGTGTAAGCTCAATTTTGTATTTTTCTATATTCATTAATCTTCATTATTTAATTCAGTTTTTCATGATAATCAAAAGTCAATTCTACCATAAATGCTTATGTTGCTGATTTGCCCCAATCACTTGTTTTAAATGTCATTGACAGTGCAATGTTAAGTGCCTTGTGTTTACATCTAATGTCAAATGCCAATGACAATGCAATGCTAATAATAAATACCTGTATGAGAAGAGAATTAGTGCTTTGCATCGCTAGGAATCCAATATAAATTTTAAGCTACAATTATATGGAGAGACAGAAATACCTACCAGCGTTTTTGGATTATCTAATTACCTTCTTTGTATGTCCCTGGGGCTATCTAATTGCTACAGTAATATGACACAGATCTTGTAATGTTTGTGGATGTAACTTTTGTCCATATTATGTGGGCTATTAGTATAAGAGAGATCTTGTTGGCGATTAGTATGAGGGAGATGTTGTAATGTTTGTTTAATCATAAATTGTAAAGTTTGTAACAAAAGAAAAATCCAGAATCTACGGCAAAAAAAGTCCCAAAGAATAGCAAACCAAGGAAGAGGGAATCTGAATAGGTAATCTCCTAGCCATTCACCATCTCCAGCTCCAGGATTAGTTGCAAAATGTTTCCTAAATTTTAATTGCAAAACCATGCTTGAGTTTTAAGGCTCTCTGTATTTTTACCAGACCAAGCATTTAAAATATGCCTCAGTTAAAATCCTACCATAGAAACATGCCAAGGTTTCACCCAAGCACTATGTTACTTTCACTATGCCATCTCTCTCGGTGTCTGCAAATGCCTGCCTTCCCAAGAACATCCCTCCAAATGTGCCCTTTTCCAGTGGCATGAAACATTTGGATCAACGTTTTCTAGACTCCAAATGGCCTCGTGGACTCTCATTTCTGCGTTTAACGTTTTTCGAATCTAGGACACGTTTGACATTCAAACCCAAGACAATTAGGTAATTTTGATGGTCCAATGGCTACCAAGGATAATGTTTGTTCCATTTTTCTTGATATGAACAGTTCAGTCAAAGCTGCACTAATTCAGGTAGGACTCTTTTAAGTTTAGATCTTTGTTTTTAAGTCTTGGACTCTTTTAAGTTTAGATCTTTGCCTTTTGGGGCTTTGGATTCTTTTATGTTTCATTTGCTATGTCTATAGAATTTTGAAATAATGAAATTTGGAATGTTTTAGATTTTGGTTTTTGAAAAGTTAGAGCTAAAGAGATAAATACAAAAGAGAAAAGGTATGAAATGGCTATTCATGTTAGGTATGTGCACTAGTGGTGAAGTGTTCCATTTTTTATCACTTTCGCGCAGCTGGGATACGCATCGAATTAGGCATTAATTCAGGTTTTCTAATATGAACACTTTGGATAAAGCTTTGTTTGGCATTTATGTTACAAATTCTCTTCATGACCAAATGGTGATGTCAAAAGAGGAAAATATTCTCAGTTAAGGTGGAGTGCATTTCTTTAATTGTTTCCTTTTATAATTGCAACCATGTTGTTAACAAACTGTAGTTATTGGCTTAGAGAATGAGGAATTTCATTCATTTTTTTGGTGCCCAAGAAAGCATTCAAGTGTAAATTGTGTCATTTTTCGGATCTGTGTAAGCTCAATTTTGTATTTTTCTATATTCATTAATCTTCATTTTTTAATTCGGTTTGTCATGATAATCAAAATTCAATTCTACCATAAATGCTTATGTTGCTGGTTTGCCCCAATCACTTGTTTTAAATGTCACTAATAGTGCAATGTTAAGTGCTTTGTGTTTACATCTAATGTCAAATGCCAATGACAATGCAATGCTAATAAGAAATACCAGTATGAGAAGAGAATCAGTGCTTTGCATCGCTAGGAATCCAATATAAATTTTAAGCTACAATTATATGGAGAGACAGAAAGACCTACCAGTGTTTTTGGATTATCTAATTACCTTCTTTGTATGTCCATGGGGCTATCTAATTGCTATAGTAATCTGACACAGATCTTGTAATGTTTGTGGATGTAACTTTTGTCCATATTATGTGGGCTATTAGTATGAGAGAGATCTTGTTGGCAATCAATATGAGGGAGATGTTGTAATGTTTGTTTAATCATAAATTGTAAAGTTTGTAACAAAAGAAAAATCCAGAATATACGGCAAAAAAAGTCCCAAAGAATAGGAAACCAAGGAAGAGGGAATCTGAATAGGTAATCTCCTAGCCATTCACCATCTCCAGCTCCAGGATTAATTGCAAAATCTTTCCTGAATTTTAATTGCAAAACCATGCCTGAGTTTTAAGGCTCTCTGTATTTTTACCAGACCAAGCATTTAAAATATGCCTCAGTTAAAATCCTACCATAGAAACATGCCCAGGTTTCACCCAAGCTCTGTGTTACTTTCACTATGCCATCTCTCTAGGTCTCTGCAAATGCCTGCCTTCCCAAGAACATCCCTCCAAATGTTCCCTTTTCCAGTGGCATGAAACATTTGGATCAACGTTTTCCAGACTCCAAATGGCCTCGTGGACTCTCATTTCTGCGTTTAACGTTTTTCGAATCCAGGACACATTTGACGTTCAAACCCGGGACAATTAGGTAATTTTGATGGTCCAATGCCTACCAAGGATAATGTTTGTTCAATTTTTCTTGATATGAATAGTTCAGTCAAATCTGCACTAATTCAGGTAGGATAATGTTTGTTCAAGTTTTCTTGATATGAACAGTTCAGTCAAATTTTTGTTTGGCACTATTTCAGGTTCGCTTGATCTGGACGTTGAAGCTTTGTTTGGCACTAATTCATGTTTTCCTTGATCTGAACACTCTGGACAACTTTATTTGGCACTAATCAGGTTTTCTGATCTGAACACTCTGGACGAAGCTTTGTTTGGAATTTATATTACAAATGCTCTTCATGACCAAATGTTGCTGCTTCTGCATGGGCGGGGAGACAAGATATAGCTCAAAAGAGGCAAATATTCCCAGTTAAGGTGGCCTGCGTTTCTTTAATTGTTTTCTTTTATAAATGTTGCAACCATGCTGTTAACATGCTATAGTTATTGGCTTAGAGAATGAGGATTTTCATTCATTTTTTGGTTCCTAACAAAGTATTCAAGTGTAAATTGTGTCATATTTCATATCTATGTAAACTCAAATTTGTATTTTTCTATATTCATTGATCTTCATTTTTTAATTTGGTTTGTCATGATAGTCAAAAGTCAATTCTACCATAAATGGTTATGTTGTTGATTTTCCCCAGTCACTTGTTTTAAATGCCATTGACAGTGTAATGTTAAGTGTTTTGTGTTTACTCTGATGTCAAATGACAATGACAATGCAATGCTAATAAGAAATACCAGTATGAGAAGAGAATATGTTCTTTGCATCACTAGGAATCCAATAAAAAATTTAAGCTACAATTATATGGACAGACAGAATTACCCACCAGCTTTTTTGGATTATTTAATTACCCGCTCTGTATGTCCCTGGGGCTATCTAATTGCTACAGTAATCTGACTTCCCTGAAAAACAAAAAATAGTGTCTTACCTTGAATTGTAATTAATTAATAAAAATAGTTTTTAGAACTCCTCATTTTTTTATTTTGAATAATGTTTCATTATTAAAAAATAACATGTTGCAAGTAAAGGGTAGTTATTGGGAGATGTTGCAAGGAAAAGTGTTGTCATGGACACATACATATGTTTCCATAACATATGCGTCCATACATTTAAATTTCAAAAATGTGTATGGGAAAATATTTTTTCTTATATGAGCCAATGTTTACCATCATATGAGCCAAAAACAAAATTAAAATAATCAATGGTTTCCTTTTTCCAATGGATCATTGAAGAGCACAAGTTTTTTTATCTTCTTCCAATGGACCATTAAAGGGAACAAATGTTTTTAGGGATTACATGGAAGAAAATGGAGATTTTAGACCTTGTTGTGTGCTATGGGGTGGAAATTCATGTGAGATATTTTAGTAGTTATATGTTTCCATTCAAGGGACTCTCCACATGATCTTTGTCTACAACACTTTGATGCATTGATGCATGATCTTGGCATCGACTACATATTCACAAAGTCCATCACTAAGAAGTTGTTCTTTCAAATCATTCAAGTGAAGAAGTGGAACTGTTGAAGAATTTTTTTATCATCTCTGTCATGTCCATTTTTGAGTGGACATTTTGTCCCATGAGTTTTTCCTCCTTACCTCGGTTACATGGACTATTAAATTTTGTTGTAAAAGGTGACTTTTTCCTTAGTTTCCAAGGCCTTAATAAATCATTTTGTATAATTTGTACTAAGTTAGACTTAAGGGAGGGTGTTAGAGAATTAATATACCTTAGTACCATGGTCATCTACCCATGATACATTTTCATTTTTTTTGTGCTTATGTTGCATGGTCTCAGATTTAGGCTATACTGGTCAATATTGGTCTAATAGGTTATTTCTGGCTCATTAATTGACAGTTGAGGTGCTCTACTTTGATCATTTTGTCATCCAGGTGACTATACTAATTGTAAACCACTTCCATCTTTGACTAGGGGCACCAGTGTACAAATCTTGTTGTTTTAAAGCAATGACGACTATGCTAGCTTTGAATGGGTGAGATAGTGCACAAAATTGTGCATATTTATTAAGTCTATCAATGCCCACCAAGATTACACTCTTTCCTTTATACCTTTGCAAAGCTATGATAAAATACATTGAGACCTTTGTTCACCGTTGGCTTGGAATGGAAAGTTATTGTAGAAGTCCTAGGGTCTTAATTGTTTCCACTTTATTTTCTTGGAAAACTAAACATTATGTCACAAATTTTTGAACATCACATTTAAGATCATCCCAAAATATTCCACAACATTTTACTTCCACTTTCTTTAGATGATTTTAAATTCATATCCCAAAATCTTTGTCAACCATTTTTTTGCTCTTCTGAAGATAGTCTTTGTTCCAAGAAATATTCCAGTTTATCATGATCAATTTTAACCTTGAAATGTATTCCTATGAGGTAGGGGAACCATTGCATTAGAGCATGTATAATTTCTATCATTTCCTTCTCATAAATTGGTTTGTGTATATTCTTCCCATTGATTGGTTGAGTTTCAAAAGAAAGGGTGCTTCCATCTTGAATTAGAACAAAACTAATGCCATTTCACGATGCATCTCATTCCATGACGAAGGTTTTTGTGAAATCAGGTGTAGCCAATACTAGATCTATGCACATCGCCTATTTGGATATGTTGAATTATTGGAGAAGAGTAAGAAATTTGGCTATGTTGAATTATTCCATCCTTTAACATTTTTGTGACCATATGCCAAGTTTCAATTTTCTAGGCTTGGGATATCTACAAGTCCTGATATTGGGAGGAAAAATTCCCAGAACCAAGTGAATAGCATGATCATGATATCAAGTAGGTTGGAGAGCTATGGAAATATTATCAAATACATTGGAATTATTCTTGAGGACCTGCTGTAGATATGGAGAGATGCATGATTTAGGTGTTTGAACATCTACACAGAAAATTTGTGCAATTACACCTTATTGTTCTTTCTGTATAAGCTTGGTCATGCCATTAGATTTGATTATATTACCAAGTGTCCCTGTGATACCTCTTAACTCAAACTCTTTTCCTCTCTCAAAACATTTCAAGAAAAACTATCGATAATTACAGGATATTGTTCCCCGGAATTGTTTCCATTGCACCCGTAGGACCACATCAACCCTTCCCATTGGAATGAAAATTATGGGACTATTTAGTACATACACTCTCATAGAGAAATCTATCTTATGGCATTTTCCTGAGCAATTTATAGTTCCTCCATCCACAACCATGACCTGAAACTCCAATGTTGTATATATAAATAAATTTAAATCATGTGCTATCTTGCAATGAATAAAATTGTGAGCACTAATAGAATCAATTAGTAATATTAACTCTTTCTTCTTGATATATACTTCTATAATGATATTTTGAGGAGTGGTAATTCCATCCAAATCATTACATGATATAGCAGGGATGATTTCTTCTACTCTAATCCTTGGTGTTGGATCTTGGTGTAAATCCTATTTTTTTTATTCTTCTTGTTCATTTTCTTCCTAGTCTTCTTCACAATCAATGTAAAATAGTTTCTTCTGAGTGAACTTGTGGCCCTTGATGTATTTTCTATTAGAATTGTAAAAAATAAGTTTTGTTCTTTTTTCCTCTATTTTTCGTTGCATCAACATTGTAGGTTGTGGATGATTCAAGACCACACTTCCTTCTTTATAGTTGTAAGTTGCAGACTTCCTTGTTCCCATAATTTTGTTTTCAAATTTTCTTGCAACCCTAAATGCATGCTCCAAGGACTTAGGTTCCAAAAGGAGAACCTCATGTGATGTTATCCTTCAAATTTCCAATAAAGAGATCCAATCTAAGACTTAGCTTCTAAAATTGCTTGATGTGTTCTGTGTCTAGATCTTTTTGCTTGAGATTTACCAGCTTGATAAATAAGGTGTTCCAATTTATATCCCGATAATGTGCAATAAATTCTTCTGTGAATATATAAAAAGAGATAATAGATTCCTTTGTACAATGACAAATCCATTGGTACCATACAAATTGATCAAGATCTAAATATAGGATGCAATAGTTACCTTTTTGTTAAATCAGCACCTAGTGTAGATCAACGAATTGCTCCATATAAAATATCCAAATTATTGAATCATTGCCATCAAAATTTCTCATGTCAATCTTGAGAATAAATTAGTTCCTTGGACCTAAGTTGAACCCATGATGATGTAGACAATCATCGAATTTTTGGGTCTCAAACTTCTTGTTCTCCAACTATTTTTCAATTTTTGGAATACATGACTGCAATAAGTCCCCTTTTTCCTCCTTATCCTCTTCTTAAGCAGATGAATCAAGATTAAAAATATTTTTTATATCATTCATCAGTTCCTTCAATTCTTGAATATATTCTTTACTGGCCATCTTATTTTCTAATTTAACTAAGTCATCCATTTTTACATTCCCTTTAATCATATTTTCTAACTTGGACACCCTAAAAATATATATATCACACCCTAGGGTTCACCACAAATAGATCCTTTTACTAAAGTTATTCAAATTTGAAATGGATTACTTTTTTCAAACCCCAATTGGAAGATTGTTTTATGGCTGACTTGGAACTGAGATAAATTTGAAATTTAGGCTCCTAGGAGTGTAAAATTTTAGCATATTGTATCTTGATGTGTCCTCCCTCTGATGCCATATTTCTAACCTAATTCAAATTCTAAAGGAAGAAGTTGTTGCAATTCTACCAACACTTCTTATTTTTTGTATATCCAGAAGAGCGAACTTGTACAATATACGATGTGTCCAATATTTCGGTTATGATAGTAAGAAATATACCACACATAATATGCTTTGTCTTTTTGTTTATTCAACACGTGTCTCTAAATTTGGATATTGGATTCTCCATATATGACCTTATTCCATAGAACATATGTTTTAGAGTAGTTTTAAGACTAGTAAAAAACCCTAGATAACAAGGTCAATATATCTGAACCTGTGACGGCTTGAGATCTGAATTTTTTACCAGAAATGGCTCTGAATTGTTAAAATATATTTTTTGAGTCACTCTATCTTAAGACTTGTATACAAAAATTATAGTGAAAATTCTAAGTTGACTCGTTTTGAAGAAATCAATCTCGAGGACAGAGCTCTAATACCAAACGTTCTGGCAACCAAGTCCCAAAAATAGCATAAAAATAGTAGAGATAGATGAGAAGAAAGTATTCCACGCCTTAATGATGAAGAAAAAATACGTATATATGTCCTCTAAAAGGGGAAAACCTCTGTACATAGTGTACTAAGTAAAAATGAAAAGACATAATACGATGATTAAAATGAAAATATATCCTTCCTATATATAGGAGAGAAAGGTGTACAATAACAAGTAATAGACCCACTAATAGACCCAATCCAACATGAATAATATAATGCAACAAAATATAGTGGGTAATGTGCCACTCTATAGTGGTTAATGTGACATCATTGATGTCTTAACATTGAATCTACCAAAACACATATAATCTTTTTGGATTTAGATGTGC
>LPNX010466797.1:239667-252595 GCA_001517045.1 Pseudotsuga menziesii | reverse complement strand
TAAGTGTGTGAGAGTTTCATTGTGGTTATGGAATAGTGTGTGCACATGCTCATAGTGATTGAGGGATAAGGTGTTTTAGTAGTCTACTTCCATTTATGGGGTCTTATGCATTAGGGGTGTAGTGTATAAGGGGTGAGAGTAGTTAGTGTATGATGGGGTAGTAATATATTTGTGGACCATGATGTGTTAAGGCTAAGTGTGTTGGGGTAGGTAAATTTTCTAGATGGTTATTGCAATAATAAGGAAATTTCTTATTGAGATGATATTGGTAAATGGATTTAGGGGTATATTTTCATGTTTGGGATCCCATGGGTTAGGGGGATATGTGTAATTGAAATAAGGGGTCAATAATAATTGGATGGTTTGGGGGGACACACAAGAAATATCCTCAATGCACCTAGCCTTAAAATAACCACTACATTGAACTAATAGGATATGGGTTCCCTATTAAACTCATATTTGATGGATAAGTATCCCACATGGTGCATGATCCCTTAAGATGCTATTATTGTTATCATTCCAAAAATTGTGATCTTGAACCATCACGTTGGATCCAAGGACCATCCTTTATGTACAAATCCTCAAATGGATGAGCATACTCCACTTCTAGAGTAAAGATTCCTTATGTAGGGTTTGTGTTTAATTCCTTTAGAGTAGTATCCATGACTCACGACCCATCGAGGTATTTTATTAGGACTTAGACCTTATATTTTAAACTTGGTCCATATGTTGGCTCCAAGAACCATCCTTGGTATAAATTCCAAAACATTAAGTCACCACCAAATATTAGAACATTTAGTCCAAATATTCCCTAGTGTCTTGTGTCCTAATATCATGCTAATGTCCTCAATGTTTAGTGCATTATAGTGATGCCATACTCTTTATTAACATGTTTTCTATGCCTTATCATTACATTTTCCGTATGTGACATAAGTCTAATTTACTTGCATTGTAGATCAATTTAGAGGCTACGGTCTTTGGAAGATTTTGAAATGACACTAAAAAAGTAAATTGGACTATTTAAGGATAGAATTCCATCAACCGCTATAGGACCCTTCCATGTATTGAGCTTCAAGAATATTTAGTTGTACTAGTTTTCAAAAAGATGATTCAAACCTTTTAGATAGTTTGGATGAAAACATAAGAGAAGAATTTGGGAACCCAGGTCTTGATAGAATTAATAGTAAAAGAACATGTAACTAACATAATAAATTTCTTTCTTGAGAAAAAACAATGATTACATAAGCTCGAATTTACATGGATTTATAAAATGTAAAAATAAATAAAAATAAATAAAAGTAAAAAAAAAAAATATTGAGTTTTCAAGATGATAAACACACAAAAACACATGAGAATATATTAAAAAAGTGTATCAAAATCATTCCATTTGTTTGGAAAATTAATAAAACCCAATATTCAAGTTGATCATAGGGAAATTACAACAAATGTTATGTCACCGAGGACTTCAATAAGTTCATTTATGACAACAATGTAAAAACAAAATTATATTTCAAGAAAAACAATGTAAAAACAAAATTATATTTCAAGAAGAAAAATGTGGAGGGTTAATAAATTCAAGGCTTGCATAAATGAAAATAATGAAGCTACTTATTGAGATGTTATTTGTAGGAAACCCTACTGAAATAAACTTTTAAAAGGAATTAGAAAGAAACCGGTAGCTATTTTTGGAAATTTGTTTTCAATGCTATCGTGTTCTTGTTTCAATGATAGTGATTCTTTTAGGATCCAATATTCTAGTTTATTCATCAAATTAGGAAGAAGATTCATGGTTTTATACATGATATGGAAGCTACACATGATGAATATTTTGTTGAATCTTTTGATATTATTTGGGAAAGAGTTTGGAAAGATATATTTTCCATGGTTGATTATGATTTTAGATCGGAGTATTCTTGCATAAAAATACATTCTTATGATGCCCGTCTATCATCAAATGATGACCTTCAAAGTGACTCTCAGTGAGACTTACACCGTGTTGGTCATGCATCAAGGAAAATTTGTGCAATTACACCGTGTTGTTCTTTCTCAGTGAAATTGTGGCACTTAATGTATTTTCTACCTGAACTGTAAAAATTAAATTTTGTTATTTTTCCCTCTATTTTTCGTTGCATCAACATTGTAGGTTGTGGATGATTCAAGACCACACTTCCTTCTTTATAGTTGTAAGTTGCAGACTTCCTTGTTCCCATAATTTTGTTTTCAAATTTTCTTGCAAACCTAAATGCATGCTCCAAGGAATTAGGTTCCAAAAGGAGAACCTCATGTTGGATGTGATCCTTCACAGTTAAAATAAAGGGATCCAATCAGAGAATTAGCTTATGAAACTGCTTGTTGTGATCTGTTTCTGGATCTTTTTGCTTGAGATTTACCAAATTGATAAAGAAAGTGTTGCAATTTATATCCCAATAATGTGCAATAAATTATCCTGTGAATATATAAAAAGAGATAACAGAGTCCTTTTTACAGCCACAAATCCATTGGTACCATACAAATTGATCAAGATCTAAATATAGGATGCAATAGTTACCTTTTGTGAAATTGGCACCTAGTGTAGATGAAGGAATTGCTCCCTCTAGAATATCCAAATTATTGAATCATTGCCATCAAATTTCTCATGTCAATCTTGGGAATAAATTAGTTCCTTGGACCTAAGTTGAACCCATGATGATGTAGACAATCATCGAATTTTTGGGTCTCAAACTTCTTATTATCCAACTATTTTTCAATTTTTGTAATACATGACTGCAATAAGTCCCCTTTTTCCTCCTTATCCTTTTCTTGAGTAGATGAATGAATATTAAAGATATGTTTTATATCATTCATAATTTCCTTCAGTTCTTGAATATCTTCTTTACTCGCCATCTTATTTTCTAATTTAAGTAAGTCATCCATTTTTACATTCCTTTTAATCATATTTTCCAACTTGGACACCCTAAAAGACATGTCTTCCCTTTGATTGTATGTCCGGGATGATTCTTTTGGTGGTTTGAGTGGAGTGTGATTTTTTCGAGTTCATTTTGATATAATTTTGAACAATATAAATATATATCACACCGTAGGGTTCACCACAAATAGATCATTTTACTAAAGTTATTCAAATTTGAAATGGATTACTTTTTTCAAACCCCAATTGGAAGATTGTTTAATGGCCGACTTGGAACTGAGATAAATTTCAAATTTAGGATCCTAGGGCTATACAATTTTAGCATATTGTATCTTGATGTGTCCTCTCTATGATGCGATATTTATAACCTAATTTAGATTTTCAAGTAAGAAGTTATTGCAATTCTACCAACACTTATTATTTTTTGTTTATCCAGAAGAGCGAAATTGTACAATATACCACGTGTCCAATATTTCCGTTATGATGGTAAAAGATATACCACATATAATATGGTTCATATTATTTTTTATTCAACGTGTCCCTCTCAATTTCGATATTGGATTCTCCAGATATGGCCTTATTCCATAGAACATATTTTTAGACTAGTTTTTGGACTAGTAAAAAACCCTAGATAACAAGGTCAATATATCTGAACCTGGAATGGCTCAAGATATGAATTTTGTACCACAGATGGCTATGAATTATCAAAATATGTTTTTTGAGTCACTCTATCAGAATCCTTGTTTACAAAAAATATAGTGAAAATTCTAGGATGACTCGTTTTGAAGAAATCAGTCTCGAGGAAAGAGCTCTGATACCAAACGTTATGCAACCAAGTCCCAAAAATAGCATAAAAATAACAAAGATAGACAAGAATAAATTATTCCACGCCTTGATGATGAAGAAAAAATACAGATATATATCCTCTAAAAGGGGAAAACCTCCTTACACAGTATACTAAATACAAAAGAGAAGACATATTGTGACAATTAAAATGAAAATATATCCTTCCTATATATAGGAGAGAAAAGTGTACAATAACTAGTAATAGACCCGCTAATAGACCCAATCCAACATGAATAATATGTAATGCAACAAAATATAGGGGGATAATGCACCACTCTAGAGTGGTTAATGTGACATCCTTGATGGCTTAGCATTGAATCTACCAAAACACATATAATATTTTTGAATTTATATGTGTAGCGAAAAATAAACTTGTAGGGATTTGTCTTGTCTTCCTAATTCTATTTTTTAATTAAAAAATATGAGTATATAATTTAATGTGTGAAAATTTTATTTAATTATATGTTTGTCGTTGCAAATTTAAGAAAAAGTAAATGAATGGTGCTCCCATCAAGTCATTCAATGTTCAATATCTATGTATGTATGTATGTATGTATATGTATGTACATATACATATCCATATGCATATGCATATATATATGTATGTACACCTTTGCATTTTTTTCAATCTTTTCAATTGTTCACATAAATTGAGAAACCAAAAATATGATTTTCAAGGCAAAAGATCCATGGAGATCCCACTTTTTATAATTTTTCGATTTTTATTTTGATGATGATGTTTCTTTAATCATTTTAGAAATTATGGGAATTGTTTTTAACTGTAAGTATAAATAGATTAGTTTATATTGGGAAACAATGTACCTTATGCCATAATAGGTGGAGTCTAGG
The DNA here is from genome assembly GCA_001517045.1 of Pseudotsuga menziesii. Lineage (NCBI taxonomy): Eukaryota > Viridiplantae > Streptophyta > Pinopsida > Pinales > Pinaceae > Pseudotsuga > Pseudotsuga menziesii. Next base: position 247,995 of record LPNX010466797.1, on the reverse strand, counting down.
GGTGTGGGGTGTGTAAGTTGTTGATATAATTGTAACTTTGGAATGTATTCACTTGTATTTCTTATCTATTGTAACCCGATGTTCGTTCTGGGATGTATTGTAATGTATTTGAGTCATGTCATTCCTCGATGTTTCGATCAGGAAGTTTCTATAATGAGAAAGTCATGTCAAGTCATTGTGGGTAACCCTCTTATTGGTCAAGGGTTAAAGTCCTCACAGTTGTGGGTCCCTTGGGTTATTAGACTATCCTAGTGAAGTCAACCCTAGGTGAGTCATTGTAAGTCAGGGAAATAGTCCCCACCATTGTGTTACCCTCCTATTGTTCGGAGGAGGAAAAGTCCCCACAAGTGGTGGGGCACTAGGGTTATTAGACATTCCTAGAGATGTTGGCTCTAGTAAGTAATTGTTAAGTGAGGCCGACATGTTGGAGTGCACTTCAAGTGAATGAAAGAATATAAATAGAGAGTGAGAGCCTCTCTATTTACCACTTTCAACAAGCACACTCACTCAATTAGGGAGCAAGAGTGAGAGAGGAGAAGCTCTCTTAGTATGAGAGAGACTACTGCTGTCGGGAGTGCATCTTACTATTTTGGGATTTTACTGTTTTGGTGCTGATTCTATCTCTGAGGAAGTTGTGGGGTTTTCTCCTTTATGGTTTACCCAAGGAAAACTCTTTGTGTCTCTTGTCTCTTATGATGTGCTTGTGTTTTATTGCTGTGCTTGTTATTCTCTCAGTGAAAAGATCCTAAGATCATAATGCTAGCTTATATGATGAAAAACTAACATGGAATCAGAGCTATCCTGAGAAGAAAACATTGTGCAGCTGCAGAAGCTAGGGATTCTTACATTTTGGGTCTCTCTCCATAATCCATCAGCAAAAGTATGCTAGGATGACTCTCCATTGAAGGGTACATCTTTCTGTCGAACGGAATTCAATTTCAAGCATTTTCAGTTTCGATGTGGAAATTAGGGATTTCTACAGAAGAGGAATTTTTGAGTGAGACCAGCATAGGATTTTTCTCCTCATCAAAATGGAATTTTAGAGACCTGGATCAAGAAATTTGGTTGGGTGAAACTCTGGGAAAGTCAAACCCTAGTTTGACCTTGAGCTTGGAAAGCCCTAAATACTAAAACTGATAAGTTTTGGTACATTCGCTATATTCTGAGTTTGGCGAAGTCTCAGAAGCTACAAATTTTAGGGACCAAATATAAACTCCTGTTGAAAACTGTGTCCAAATATCAGCCTTAGAGTAGCTATATTCGGGGATATATGATCCCTCCAAGTTAGGGTTCCATCCTCTTCCAGAATTCATCCTTAAACATGACACATGAGGATAATTGCAATATCTTGGGATACAGAGGTCCAAATGGAATTCTTGAAGATGTTCCAGAAATGGAATGGACTTTTCTTTCAGTGGTCCAAATATCAGACTCAGCAGATCAACCAGTGACATGTGGAATGCTGTACAACTTCGTTGTTCTGAACAGTCTTGTAACAGGTCACATTGGGAAAAGGATCATAAATCCCAAATGGTGAAACAAATTCTGATGAAACCTGTGGTGCTAGATCAGGGACATGCGATTTTATCTCAGCACCAAATATCAGACATAGAGGATCAGTAATTTCGGATATATCACAGAAACAGTAATAGGAATTTCTGCAGAAGAAATTGGAAATCTAGGGCTTCCTGTCCCAGGAGCTTCCCTCCACTGTTTTAAGAAAAGGAGTACATTGGACAGCTCCATTTGAAGAGATCTATCTGTCTATACAATAAGATCTGAAAGATTCTAAGTTTTTAAAATTAGGGTTTCTGTGACAAACCCTAGATCAACAAGCTCCGGAACCAAGATGGACACCTCAAATCGGTAAGATCTAATCCTTTGCTATTTTCATTTTAGGTTCTCATTTCAAAGTGATCTATCACATCAGCTGGATGATAAGCTTGGTGAAGTTGAACAACTTGGAAGCATGGAAGTATATGATCTCTCTGAAGAAAATGGATTGGACACCTACATGAGCATAGAGGTTCCAGTTCCAGAGGGAGATGAGTCTAGAATCCTTAAACAAGAAGAACTTGGTCAAGGCCAAGAAGATCGTGGTTGATTCAGTCATGGATCAAGTTATACTACAAGTGTCTTCCTTAAAGACACCAAAGATGTTTTGATTCCTTGACCAAGCTATTTGAAGGGAAGAACATAAATCAGAATATGACCCTAAGAAACCAGTTGAAGAATGTGAAGATCCAGAATGCAGAGACCATCCAGTCATAAGAGTCTCTCAAATCAAAGAACAATTTGAAGCGGTAAAAGAAAAAGTGAAGAATGCAGAAGTGGTGATGGCCATTTTGAATGGCCTCCCAGGATCGTGGGATTCATTCATGTAAGGAATGTGTGCCAAAAGGAAGTGATTACTTTCAATAGACTCTAGAAAGAGAACTCACAAGAAGAAGAATCTCGAGAAGAGAATATGGGAGCAACTAAAGATCAATCTCTTACCATCGAAAGAAGATCCCTCAAGCGATGAGGAATATGAAAAAGTTCGACTCATAAGAAGAGAAGAGAAGAGAAGATGGGAGAAATTGAATATCAAGCTCTCGCCTTCCAAAGAATATTCCTCAATCAATGAGGAATATGAAGATCTCAACTCTTGAAGAACTTCTTATCCACCCTAGCATTTCGATAAGAAATGATGCTATTAATGAATGAAGAAGACGATGAAGCCGAAGGCTCAAGAAGGAGTCTACCCACGAAACAAATAAAGATAAGTATTCAATTGTTATTTCATGATATTGTTTTGTTGTGCATTTGTTTATATTCAGTTGATGTATCATGCATGATAGGATGTTTGCATTAACGACAGTATACTACTAATATGCATGTGATGGGTAAGTAGCTCATGGTGCTATACAAATTCTCCATTGCTACTTATCTAGAATGAAACCTCTTTGCTGACATATTGGATTAGTGCAAAATCTCAATGTTTTCCTGGTAGAGATGGAAGGCATTTAGAAAGTTTCAGTGATATATGGATGAATGTTGTATTGGCTAAAGTAGTTGCATGATCATATATTTATGCATAAGAACTTGCCAGTATAAATATTCCTTATGAAATGTTCTAACCATACAACTGCATTTGACTTGTAGGAAAGATCGCATATATAATCACCTACAAGCAAAGAAGAATGAAGACTTGTTCCGAAGAACAAGAGACGACAGTTCAAAGACAAAGAATAATATGACGAATACAGCGACATCATTGATACAGAGCCTTCTAGCCATGAAGAAGTAACCAAGAAGAAATGGAAGACCAGTTCAAGAAGAATGATGTCTAGGATGCAGTATCAATACATGAAGAGAAGTTCGTAGCTCCATCATGCAGTAGATGGAAACATCGTGGGATACAACGAAAGATTCGTAGCATGAGGCTTCTCACGAAAAGAAGGCATAGACTACAAAGAAACATTTACAGCTATTAGAAGTAAAGTCACATGACATGCATAATCATGTGTGCAAATGAAAGAAGGCCTTGTACAGAAGACACCCATGGGATAACACATATATGATGAGCTTGATGAAGATCTTAACCTTTGCTACAAGGGTGAAGACGCAAGTCTATACACTAGATGGTCACATAGAATATTAGTAGCATAGGAAGCTACTTGTCACTCCGGTACAGAATGTTTCTGTGCATAGAGTACATAAGACAGAGGGAGTATGATGCTCCGCTTCAGAGGGAGTGACTATAGAATATCCTAAGGTTTGACATGGTATGACAGGATGGATAGATTACTGATGACTCTAAGCTTTACTAAGAGTAAAGAGGATTCCAACCTTTGCTTCAAGGTTGAAGATGGAAGATCGGTGATACTCCTGTTATGTGTCGATGCACTATTTTCTAGGCATGGAGGTGTGGACAAGGGAAGTTTGTAGTAGAGATCTTGAATAGGTTCAGGATGATGGACTGCATGACCACACCTGTGGCATCGAACCTGAAGCTGTTAAGTGATGCCTCATCAGAGTCGGTTGATGCCACTATGTATCGTCAGATGATTTGTTCCTTAATGTACCTGACGGATACAAGACCAGATACTTGCTTTGTTGTGAACACATTGACACATGTTCACTTGATGGTTGCAAAGCATGCATTGAGGTACCTAAAGGGTTTAGTTGAGTATGGGCTCAAGTATGATACGAATGAGAAAATTAACCTAGAGGGCTATGTGGATTCGTATTGGGTAGGCAATGCCATTGATAGGAAGAGCACTTCGAGGTGCTACTTCAATATGAGATCAGGTGTGATCTCTTGGTTTGACAGGATGGAGTCCTGCATGGCGTTGAGTACAGCCGAGGAAAAAGATGTTGCCACTTGTGATTTGGGAGGTAGTATGTTTCTTTTGAAAACTACTATTTGATTTGATTGATCTGACTTGCATTTTGGTATGATGAAGAGAGGAGCAGTGAAGCTCTAGTTTGTGATGCAGATCAAGATCTCTCGAAAGAGGGAGTTCTAGCATAGCTAGTGAGACAGGTTGTCCGAGCATAAATCCTGGCGAAGCTCGTAGGTTGCTCAAACGTAAATTTTCCTGTAGGTTGTCCTCAGATGTAATTAGTCTTGGAAAAACTCGAAGGTTATCCTTGGGCGTAATCAGCCCTGATGTGATTCTATGCTAGAAATGGCGAGAGTGAAGTTTGAGTACTTCAGGGAGAAGCTTGGTGTTCTCCAGATCGAGGTTCCCTCCAAGATAAAGTGATGAGACCCATAGCCATTCTAACATGGTGAGAGGATTGGTTCCTTCCATGGTCAGATGTAAGGGCTAAGCCATTCTGACATGGTGATAGGGTTGCTCCCTTCCATGTCAGATATGAGTGCTGGCCATTCTGTCGAGTAGGACAAATGTAAGGGCAATTGCCATTCTAGGAATGGAGGCACCTGGTCAGTTACCAGGAACACTCAGTGTAAAAGCTGAGTAGCCATTCTGATATGATAGAGGGATGTGTTCCCACTTGATCAGATGTAAGGGATGAACCATTCTATTCATGGCTAAAGGATTTAGTTCCTTCCATGTTAGATGTGAGTGTTGGCCATTTCGACGAGGAGGTCAGATGTAAGGGCAACTGCCATTCTCTAGGAGAATGGAGGCGCCTGGTCAGTTACCAGGTAGCTCAGTCGAGGAGGACTGTGTGCCATTCTGATATGACTGTAGGATTGGTTCCTACAAGATCAGATGTGAGTGCAAGCCCTTCCATCACTATGATAGGATGTGTTCTTGTCTGGATGGATGTAAGTGCAGAGAGAGTCTTCGCATCATGTGTTGATCAGACGTAAGTGTTGAGCCAGTCTTCGCATCATGTGTTGATCAGATTTAAGTGTTGTGCCATTCTTCGCATCATGTGTTGATCAGATGTAAGTGCAATGCCATTGTTTGTATCATGTGTTGATCAGATGTAAGTGCAGTCTCTATCTTCACTTCATGTGTTGATCAGATAGAGATGATTGACCCAGTCTTTGCATCATGTGTTGATCAGATGTAAGTGCTGTGCCTTTCTGACGAGTAGGTCAGATGTAAGTGCTGGGCATGCCTTTCTTATGAGTAGGTCAGATATAAGTGCAGTATCTATCTTCGCATCATGTGTTGATTAGATAGAAATGATGAGCGATTCTTCGCATCATGTGTTGATCAGATGTAAGTGCTGGAAAAGACCTACATGGAGGCTAGGCCTACAACCAGCATGAAAAAGGGATAGCTCTGTAGAACTTCCTATGACGAGAAGAATCATGAGATAGCACCAGGGATGATCCAGATCGAGTGATTATTGAGATCCAGTGATGATATCCAGCGATGATCTAGACCCAGTGATGATCGAGATACAGTGATGATGATCCAGCGGTGATGATCCAGATCGAGTGATGATTGAGATCCAGTGATGATAGCCAGCGATGATCTAGATCTAGTGATGATCGAGATCTAGTGATGATGATCCAGCAGTGATGATCCAGATCCAATGATGATGTTCCATGATGATCCAGATCGAGTGATGATCCAGATCCAGTGATGATGCTCTATGATGATCCAGATTGAGTGATGATCTAAATTCCTTGATGACGATCCAGATCGAGTGATGATCGAGATCCAGATCAAGATGACCTACAGATGAAGATGAATTTGAAGATGACGAAGACTTGTTGATGACCTAGATGATACAGAGAAGAAGACTTGTGTTGATAAATTGTGTCAAGGGAATACCTTCCTAGTTAAGAGGGAGTGTTGATGTAATTGTAACTTCAGAATGTATTCACTTGTATTTCTTATCTATTGTAACCCGATGTTCATTCCAGGATGTATTGTAATGTATTTGATTCATGTCATGCCCCGATGTTCCGATTGAGAAGTTTCTATAATGAGAAATTCATTTCAAATCATTGTGGGTAACCCTCTTATTGGTCAAGGGTTAAAGTCCCCACAGGTGTGGGGCCCTTGGGTTATTAGACTATCCTAGTGAATTCGACCCTAGGTGATTCATTGTAAGTTAGGGCAATAGTCCCCACCATTGTGTTACCCTCCTATTGGTCGGAGGAGGCAAATTCCCCACAAGTGGTGGGGCACTAGGGTTATTAGACACTCCTAGAGATGTCGTCTCTAGTAAGTAATTGTTAAGTGAGGACGACATTTTGGAGTGCACTTCAAGTGAATGGAAGAATATAAATAGAGAGTGAGAGCCTCTATATTTACCACTTGCAACAAGCACACTCACTCAATGAGGGCACATGAGTGAGAGAGGAGAAGCTCTCTCAGTATGAGAGAGAGAGACTACTCCTGTCGGGAGTGCATCTTACTGTTTTGGTCTTTTACTGTTTTGGTGCTGATTCTATCTCTGAGGAAGTTCCAGGGTTTTCTCCTTTATGGTTTCCCCGAGTAAAACTCTTTGTGTCTCTTGTCTCTTATGATGTGCTTGTTATTCTCTCAGTGAAAAGATCCTAAGATCATAATGCTAGCTTATATGATGAAAAACTAACATAAGTGTGTGAGAGTTTCATTGTTGTTATGGAATAGTATGTGCACATGCTTATAGTGATTGAGGGCTAAGGTGTTTTAGTACTCTACTTCCATTCATGGGGTCTTATGCGTTAGGGGTGTAGTGTATAAGGGGTGAGAGTGGTTAGTGTATGATAGGGCAGTAATATATTTGTGTACCATGATGTGTTAAGGCTAAGTGTGTTGGGGTAGGTAAATTTTCTAGATGGTAATTGCAATAATAAGGAAATTTCTTATTGAGATGATATTGGTAAATGGATTTAGGGGTCTATTTTCATGTTTGGGATCTCATGGGTTAGGGGGGTATGTGTAATTGAAATAAGGGGTCAATGTGAATTGAGGAATAATTGGATGGTTTTGGGGTACACACAAGAACTATCCCCAATGCACCTAACCTTAAAATAACCACCACATAGGAGATGGGTTCCATATTAAACTCATATTTGATGGATAAGTAGCCCATACATGGTGCATGATCGCTTAAGATACTATTAGTGTTATGATTCCAAAAATTGTGATCTTGAACCATCACGTGGGCACCAAGGACCATCCGTGATGTACTAATCCTTGAATTGATGAGAATACCCCACTTGTAGAGTAAAGATTCCTTATGTATCGTTTGTGTTTAATTCCTTTAGAGTAGTATGCATGAATCATGATCCATAGAGATATTTTATTACGACTTAGAGCTTGTATTTTAAACTTGGTCCATATGTTGTCTCCAAGAACCATCCTTGGTATAAATTACAAAACATTAAGTCACCACCAAATATTAGAACCTTTAGTCCAAATATTCCCTAGTGTCTTATGTCCTAATATCATGCTAATGTCCTCAATGTTTAGTGCATTATAGTGATGTCATACTCTTTATTAACATGTTTTCTATGCATTATCATTACATTTTACTTGCATGTGACATAATTCTAATTTACTTGCATTGTAGATCAATTTAGAGGCTACGGTGTTTGGAAGATTTTGAAATGACACTGAAAAACTAATCGGACTATTTAAGGATAGAATTCCATCAACCGCTATAGGACCCTTCCATGTATTGAGCTTCAAGAATATTTGGGAGTTGTACTAGTTTTCAAAATGATGATTCAAACCTTCTAGATAGTTTGGATGGAAACATAAGAGAATAATTTGGGAACCCAAGTCTTGATAGAATTAATAGTAAAAGAACATGTAAGTAACATAATAAATTCCTTTCTTGAGAAAAAATAATGATTACATAAGCTCGAATCCTACATGGATTTATAAAACTTAAAATAAATAAAAAATAAATAAAAATAAA
>LPNX010466797.1:217044-234115 GCA_001517045.1 Pseudotsuga menziesii | reverse complement strand
TTAATGTGTGAAAATTTTATTTAATTATATGTTTTTCCTTACAAATTTAAGAAAAAGTAAATGGTGTTGGTTTATCCCAGAATACTAAGAGAGGGGGGGGGGTGAATTAGTATTGTCAGTTTTTACTTTAAATTACACAAAATCAACAATAAAGACACATATTTTATCATGGAAACCTCAAAAGATAAAACCACCAAAACAAACTCATTAGTAGATGAATTTACAAAATTGTTTATCTTCTACAACAGAAAGGATGCAAAACACACCCTAGGTTTCGTCTGCAACTACATACTAGGATGCTACAACACCCATGTGGTTTTCTATCTGCTCCAACAGACAAGGATGCTATGACACCCCATTCTCCAGCTACGACTGTGTAACAAATATAAATAAAATATTATTTAAATTGGTTAATTATCTTATGAAAGGGTGTAACCCTTTAGTTTACACACTCAAATCCTATAAAGGTGAGCTTACCTTGTAATTATCTCATCATCCAATATATTATTATTATTATTCATATTCGTTATTACAATTATAGTCGGATTCGACTAATGAACCAACCAGATTTGGTTGCTCTAGACTAGAAGGAGGCTTTGAACCCTTGTAGACCTGTGGTCTGCTGTAGCATCACCCTTCCACCCTAGACTGATTTTCTCAGTCTTTTTAGAACAGTTGAAAAACTATTCACTTTGGAATCTATCAAACTTACTAACAAAGACATTTAATTCTTTATAGATTTATTCAATAAATATCATTTAATTATTTAGAATCAATGCATCTCTCCATAGATACGCTATTTTATTTTGGATCGTGATTGATCATTTACAGACACAAGGAATCATCATCCATCTACTCAACCGTCGCATCATTTCAACGAGGAAATCGTTTTGTTTCTTCCCACAGCTCTAAATTCATTTATGTAGCCTTGTTCATCGTCTTTTGGTGTTTCCATGATCTTATTCACTAGATATATTCCAAAAAGTTGATATTCTCTATCGGTTCCTTTTTAAATCGTATTTCCGCACCATTTTTTTGTTTCAACAATTTCCCATTGTTGATTTTCCCTAACCATTGATCTCCAGATTCCGGGATGCGAGATGTCGATTGTCCATTTTTGTCTTTCCACAAATTTATCTCCGCAATAACGATTCCGCACCGTTGATCTTTTGTGGGTGTTTTTCTTACCATTGATTACCATATTGTGGGATGTAGATTGCGGGTTCATATAATCTTTAAATGCAATTCTCTTTCCGCATTTTTCTTCTGTACCGTCGATCTCTTCTGGAGGAACTAATCTCAACCATTCGATCTTGATCTTTTGTGGAACTTTGGATTTTTTACCTAACCGTTGGATTTAATATTTAACCATTGGATCTAGTGCGACACTAATATCAGTCATCCAATATTGATATTTTGCGAAACTTCATCCTCCTGCCTATGTTTTGTGGAACTGATCCCCAGCTATTGGATCTCATGCAGGATGCTTCCCGATCGTCGATTTTAGATTCAATTCAGATCTCACCATGACTTTGCAGATCTGCATGAATTCTTTGTGGAAATCCTTTGCGACAGTTCATTCAACAATAACATTGGATGATCGATATTTAGTTGTTCAACTTGCTAATAGAGTTATTCACTTGTCATTCACATTGCAACCTGCAACCTGTAATAGAGTTATTCCTTTGTTATTCGTGAACACCTTTGACATAAAGGACAACTATATACTCAACAATTTCCCCATTTGGAAATGATGGGAAATTTTTTAATCATTCTCCCCCTTTGACACTGATCTTTCGTCAACACTCCCTACCCAATTTGCATCAGTAAATTCCTTCAAGGTAAATTCTTGTCCTTTCGGATACCATAAACCATACTCCATAGCACCTTTTAGATATTTGAAAGTTATTTTGACTACTGTTACATGTGTTTCTTTGGGAGCTAACTGGAATCTAGCTACCAATCCAACAGCTTGCATCACATATGGTCTTGTGGCTGTCACATATAGAAGACTGCCAATCATGGATCTAAACATGGTATGATCTACTTCCATAGATTCATCATCCCTACTTAACTTGCAACCAGTGACCATGGGAGTACCAACAGGTTTGGAATATTCCATTTTAAACTTTTTCAACATATCTTTGATCTACGTAGTTTGAGATGTGAAAATTCCTTTGTCTTTTTGGTAGACTTGCAATCCCAAGAAGAATTTTAATTCACCCAACATTGACATTTCAAATTCTTTCTTCATTTCCGAGGAAAAATATACACCTAGGATTTGAATATTGCTCCCAAATATGGTATCATCCACATAGACAACAACAATGAACATGTTTTTATCTTCAACTTTTAGGTAAAGATTACTTTTAGTGGCTCCTCTTTTAAAACCTTGTTGTTTTAAATAAATGTCTAGTCTTCAAAACCATGCTCTTGGAGCTTGTTTGAGACCATAGAGTTCCTTTTTCAGTTTACAGACATAATATTTGTTTTCAGATAGGAGAAACCCTTCAGTTTGTTCAATAAACACTTATTCTTCTAGTTTTCCATTTATGAATGTAGACTTGACATCCATTTGATATACTTTAAAGTTTTTATGACATGACAGTGCTAAAAACATTCTTATTGCTTCAAGTCAAGCTACAGGAGCATAAGTTTCTTCAAAATCAATACCTTCCACTTGGGCATACCCCTTACAAACCAATATTGGTTTGTTCTTTATTACTTGTCCATCTTGATTGAACTTGTTTTTGACAATCCATTTGGTTCCTACAATGTTCTTATCTTCAGGTCCTGGGACAAGTTCCCAGGTCTCATTTTTCTCATTCTGATCTAGTTCTTCATTCATGGCTTTGACCCATTCATCACTTTTGTTGGATTCTGTAAAGTTATTGGGTTCTACTATTTAGAGTAAGGCTTGTTCTACATCTAGTAGTTTCCTTCTTGTTTTGACACCAACATTTTTGTCACCCATTATCTGTGACTTTGGATGATCCTTTTGTATCCTCATAGAAGGAGTTTAGTGTCAGGTCTAGGGAAGTCTTCATCATATTCCTGTGTATCTTCTTTCTATCTATCTTCTTCTTCATTATGAATGTTCTTGTGATTTTTCAAGTATTTTATTTCATCATCACATGTATTTTCAATATTGTCAAGAATTTTCTCTTTCCTTGGTTTTATATCATCTACTTTCACATCAACACTTTCTACAATTTTATGTAACCTTTTATTGTAACACATATATGCCTTTTTGGTGGATGAGTAACCTAAAAATATTCCTTCATCAGTGAGAGAGTTGAACTTTCCAAGGTCATCCTTGGTTCTTTTGATATAACAATTACTACCAAACACTTTAAAATATTTGACTGAGGTTGGTTTTCCATACCACAATTCGTAGGGGGGATTATCCTTATTCACTCTGAGCTGTCCTCTGTTAAGTATGTATACAGTTTTGTATATAGCTTCTCTCCAAAATGAATCTGATAGTTTTGCTTCATTGAGCATAGTTCTAGATGCTTCTTGGACTGTTCTGTTTTTTATTTCAACAACCCCATTCTATTGAAGATTTTTTGCAGCTAAAAATTGTCTCGTAATTCCATGACCTTCATAAAAATCATTGAATTCATTTGAGTTAAATTCTCCCCCATTATATGATCTAAGACACTTGATTTTCATACCTGACTCATTTTCAGCCATTTCCTTGAAGATTTTAAATTTCTCAAACACTTCTAGTTTTTCTTTGAGGAATTCCACCCATGTCATCCTTATGTAATCATCGATGAACAACATGAAATAATGATCTCCTTGCACGCTTTTAGTTCTGGTTGGTCCACAAATGTCTTCGTGAACTATTTCCATAGGGTGTGAGGTCATATGTTCTTTTATTTTTAAACTAGCTCTGGTTTGCTTCCCATGTTGGCAATGTCTACATACAGATTTTAGAGGAACTACAATTTTTGGTAGATCTCTTACAACTTTCTTTGTGCTTATTTTGGAAATATTGTCAAAACTTAAATGCCCCAACCTTTTGTGCCATAACCAAATTTCATCTACCATACTTAAGTAGCTTTGGTTTTCATTTTCCAAGATGTATACATTGTTTGTATTTCTCATAGCAATGCCAATGACCTTTCCTGATTTCTTATTCTTGATTTCACACTTTTCTGAGTCAAATATGAAAAGGTGTCCTTGGTCACATGTTTTACATACACTGAGAATATTAGGCTTGATGTTTTCAACCAGCAAAATATTTTTTGCTTTGATCTTGTTGTTGACAGCAGTTGTAGCTTTGCTGATTATTTTGGAGGACAAACTATCTCCAAAAGTGACTTTTCCCTTATTATCTTTTAAGGTTATGAATTTTCTTGGGTCACCGGTAATAGGTTTTGAACAACCACTTTCCAAGTGCCATAAGTTGTATTTCGGTTGCACATAAAGCAATCATGGAACTTTCCATTTCTTCCTTCTCTTTCCAGTACTTCTTTAGTTTGGTGTTCTGAGGTTTGATTGCAACAATACTCCTTGTATGAGTCTTCAGTTTATAATCTCTTGCCATATTTCCATGGTTGTTACATTTATAACATTCTATGTCATATTTTTGAAGTAATGTGAAAATATTCTTATTTCCCTTTGACTCATTACTTGATGACTTCTTCTTGTGTTTAGAAACCTTTCTTTCAATTCTATAGTTTAGATATTTATGGCCAAAATTATTATAAGAAAAGAAGTGACCTAAAAATATCTGTAAGTATCTATTTGGTCTTTTGGGTGCTAGATTATTTCTATTTTTATCTTGAGAAATTAAGCCAACTTTCTTGCTTCTTTCCTTTTTAGCTGGAGTCTTTAGTACTTCAACATAGCTTTTCTTACTTACTTCTTGACTTGTGACAGGAAACCTCTCTATCTTATTTTCTTTAATGAAACCTAAACCATACCTATTACCTGATGGTCTTTGGCTAGTCAGAATGTCATCTAGAATCCTTGAAGTCAAAAAAATTCAGTAAAATTCCATAATATTTGTCAGATAACTTCAAGATATCCTGGGATGAACATCAATTTCAAAAAATGCCCTCATAATTACACTTAAACCATCCTCCTGTGTGCTCTGAGTGCGATTTCTATGCTCATGTGCGAAAACTAAGAGAAATGACTGCCTAAGGTGTTTGTCAATGTAGGAAGTCTTAATGAAGAGACTAGTCAAGACTGCGTTGAGACTGTGCTTTGAGGATAATCATGTAACTCCATCCTATATCCCACCAAGAAGAGACTACTGCGAAGTGTATTATTCAACCCATGGAGTAGAGTCGTCATTGTTGGAAATTTTAATTACTCGCCCATCCTAATAGTATACTATTAGCCGACTCTGTTAGAGTCTATAGCAAGTTAGTTTCCGTCAAAGAGTTTAACATACAGTTTAACAGGAGGCTATCATGTGTGGAGGCTATACAGTTTACTCAAATGTCCACTTAGACCGCGCTTTTCACCTCTATGTGTGGAGGCTATCAAAGAGTTGTGCCACCATTCTATTATTTTGTGAAGATCGCTGCCATGAGAGAGATAGCCTCTGCACATGGAGACAAGAGGGGTGGCGGTGTAGCCTGGCCTTGATGATGGAACTGGGATAAAAATATCCCTCTCACACACATGCAAGTTATATTGACTGTGGAATAGTTTGAATTCGGCTACAATTTCGTACAACGTAGTTGTTTAAAATTTAAAATTTAAATGAGTTGGCATTATTTAATTGGAAACCAATACTATTTTTTTACAGTTGTCAGAAAAATTCAGTAAAATTCCATAATATTTGTCAGATAACTTCAAGAGATTCTGGGATGAACCTCAATTTGAAAAAATTCCCTCATAATTACACTTAAACCATCCTCCTGCGCGCTATGAATGCGCTTTCTGTGCTCATGTGCGAAAACTAAGAGAAACGACTGCCCAAGGTGTTTGTCAATCTAGGCGGTGTTAATGAAGAGACCAGTCAAGACTGCGTTGAGACTGTGCTTCGAGGATAATCATGTAACTCCAGCCTATATCCCACCAAGAAGAGACTGCTGCGAAGTGTATTATTCAACCCATGGAGTAGAGTCGTCATTGTTGGAAATTTTAATTACTCACCCATCCTAATAGTATACTATTACCCGACTTTGTTAGAGTCTATAGCAGGTCAGTTTCTATCAGAGAGTTTAACATACAGTTTAACAGGATTAAGAGTTCACCTCTCTCCTATATAAGTTAGTCGAATTAAATTGTTGAAGCTAAGTTGTTAGGTAGATAGTTATTACAGTATTTAATGTTAAGTAGGTAGCTTCAAAGAGAAGCAATTTTAGTCGATAGAAGTTTTCTATATGAAGAAGAAAATTGTAAATCTAAATACAAACAATATATGCACAAGAAGAATAGAAGAGACGGTAGAGGAGAATAGGAGAACAGAGCAAGTGTGTGGAGAATACGAAGAAAAACTTTGTGAAGAGTTTGAAGCTCAAGCTTCTGTGTTTTGTGAAAGTGTTGAGAGAAAAAGCTCTGTAAAAGGTAAAACATATTTAATTTCTTTGTTATGCCATCACAAGAAATATAAATCCATAGTTTATGGTTTGATACAAGCATTATTTAGCCACACATCTTCTCCAGATTTACTTGAGTGAATGTTGTTTACATTTACTCTTCAGTGAAAGACAAAAATAATCCATTTTTATTTCCACACAAGTCTTATTTAATATTGGGTTATATAATATTGTGAGTGAGTTTCAATATAGTTGTGTCATGTTTTCGGCAAAAGAAATTCCATTGCCGCAGCCACCATTCCGGAGATCTGAAGGTTTAGGAAAGAAATCTTGTCTTAAAAGGAAAAAAGGGATTTTCTAAGGAAAGTAAAAAAAAATGGTATGAGTATTGGTCTCTAACAATGAAGGTCAAGATGTTTGGGAAATAGTCTATAATGGTTATACATAACCAGCAGATCAGGCATCATATAACAATCTCATACAAGCTGAGAAATATGTCCTGAGGGAACAGAGGAAGAAAGATGGAAAAGTTTGTTCTACCTACACTAATCCATACATGAAAGCATACTGAGTAGCAACCAAAAATTCCACAAATAAAACATGGGACACATTGGAGACCGCCTACCAAGGTTTGGACAAGGTAAAGACTTCAAAGGTGCATATTCTCAGAGGATATTTTGAGTCTTTGTCCATGAAAGAATCAAAGTAAGTGGACTCGTTCTACGCTAGAGTTGTTGGTTTGATAAGTCAATTGAAATATCATGGAGAAACCATAGAAGACCAAAGGGTGTTTGAGAAAATTCTTAGAAGTATTCCCCCAAGATTTAAATCCTTGGTTGTGACCTTGGAAGAAAACAAAGACATGATGATGTTCACCATTGATGAGCTACAAGATTCACTCATCAATAATGAACACATAATAAGTAGAACAAACACATCATTATAAGTTGCATTTGCACCACAATCATCCATAAGCCGTGGTAGAGTTGGGGGGAGAAACAATTCTAGAGGTAGAGGAAGAACCTTCCCTAGAGGACGATGTAGCAGCAGTCCCGCAGATGTCACTGCTAGAGGACATAATCAGAACCCAAGTCCTCCAACTAGTTAGAGGTCTGATAAATAAAAAATTCAATGTCATTATTGTAAGAAATTTGGTCATTATGAATATGAATGCAGGAAGTAGCAATATGACAAAGGAAGGCAAATCCATCACCAGTCAACGAACACCAACACTTCGTCGAGCGCATATTTGATGGCATGTGCATCCCCAATTGAATGCAATACCATACAATAAATTCCATGTGACATATGGTATTTAGATTCATGATGTCGCAATCCTATGACTAGTAATTTAAATTTGTTTTCCAGTCTAGATAATTCGGTTCAAACTGATGTTAAACTTGGAAATAATGTCCAAGTCACTATTTTGGGAAAATGTATTGTTGGTATTCTAACCAAATAGGGGGAGCATAAGTATATGCCTGATGTTTATAATGCTGAAGGTCTGAAACATAATTTGTTGAGTATTGGACAACTGATACAAAAAGGGTACAGAGTCTACATGGAAGACAATCACTGTGTGATTAAACATATACGTCCAAGCAACCAGCTAATAGAAAATGTGCCAATGACAAGTAATCACTTATTTCCATTGAGTATAGCCCCAGACAATACTATAGATGCATTGAAGTCCGAAATCAAAGAAGAAATCGTGCATTGTGACAAGAAAGAAAATAACAACATTGAAATTCAAGCTGCATTTCAAACACAAGTTCAGGATGATTCCTGGTTGTGGCATTTCAGATTTGGTCATCTGAATTTTGATGGGATGAAGCTATTGCACACGAAGAACATGGTAAAAGGATTTCCATTGATCGACAAACCAGACAGAGTTTGTGAAGGTTTCATTTTTGGCAAGCAGCATAGAGAAACGTTTCCAGTTGGAAAGTGATACAGAGCATGCACACCACTTGATATTGTGCACTTTGATATTTGTTTCCCAATGCATACATCATCCATTGGTTGATACAATTATTTTCTTACTTTTATTTATGACTACTCAATGAAAACATGGGTATATTTCTTGAAACATAAATCTGATGCATTTAGTTGTTTTCAGCAATTCAAGACACTCATGGAGAACCAGAGTGGTCACCGCATCAAAATCCTAAGGAAGGAAAGAGGCGGTGAATATGTTTCAAATGAATTTCTAAGTTTTTGCAAAACCCATGGCATACATAAGAAATTCACTACGCGGTATACACCTCAGCAAAATGGTGTCACAGAAAGAAAGAGCATAACCATTATGGAAATGACATGCAACATGATGGTAGGCAAGCATTTTCCAAATGAAGGGATGAAGAAGTCACAACTGTTGTATGGCAATATGAAGTGATGTCCACAGAGAGCATGAAGAAAAAAGTTCCTCAAAAAGCATAGACATGTATGAATCATAGTGTTTCTCATTTAAAAGTTTTTTATTGTATCACATATGCTCATGTTCCAGATGAGCTGAGAAAGAAGTTAGACAAAAAGGGACATAAATGTATTTTTGTTGGATACTATGAAGACACAAAAGCATACAAGTTGTATGACCATATCACAAGGAAAGCAATCATCAGTTGCGACGTTAAATTCATCGAGAATGAATCATGGGATGGAACCGTTGAGAAGATTGTCAAGATTGTGTTGAATGTCAAGAACGATGACGTGATGAAGGAAGTGGTTCAAACAAAATATGTAATTCAACCAGTCGAAGAACTATTGACGCCCATGACACCACGGCATGGTTCAGCATGAGGAACATCAACACAATTCACAAATCAAGCTACATCGACAAGAACAGTAAGAGGATCCAGTGAAGACAAGAAGTCTACGTGAAATATATGAAGTTGGTACACCAAATTCCTTTTCTCTCTTTGCATTGTTTTCTCAAATAGATGATCCACTAACATTTGAGGAATTTGTTGAAGAAGAAGTATGGGCACAAGCCATGGATGAAGAAATGGAATGCATTGAGAAGAACCAAACATGGTAATTGGTTGATGTACCAAAAGATAAATATGTAATCAACGTTAAATGGACTTAGAAAACCAAGCAAGATGTTGATGGTAATGTGCAGAAGAACAAGGAAAGAATGGTCGCAAGAGGGTTCACACAACAACCCGAAATTGATTTCAATGAAACCTTCGCACTAATTGCATGCATGGATACAATCAAAACAGTTTTGTCCATCACTGCACAAAACAAATGGCATGTTTATCAAATGGATGTTAAATAAGCAATTCTGAATTGCTATCTAGAGGAAGAAGTATATGTGGAACAATCACAAGGATATGAAGTTCTAGGAAAAGAACACAAAGTGTACATGATGAAAAATACATGCTATGGTTGAAGCAAGATCTGAGGGCTTGGTACAACCGCATTGATTCCTATCTCACCAATAATGGGTTTCACAGAAGTGAAAGTGGGATAACATTGTACACCAACGTGAATGAGCAAGGTAAAATGTTAATTGTGTTCCTCTATGTAGATGATTTAATATTTACTGGTGATTTTGTCATAAAATAATTTAGAACAGTCATGGAAAGTGAATTTGAAATCACTGATTTGGGGCTCATGAAGTTTTTCTGGGAATTGAAGTTCACCAGTCCGAAAGTGGCATTTTTATATCACAATCCAATTATGCAAGTACAGTTTTAAAAATATTCAATATATCTAATTGCAAATCAGCCCCAACACCAGTAATAACATGTATAAAATTGATCAAAGATGTTGAACAATCAACTGCAGATCCTACGCTGTTTAAAAGGCTTGTTGGCATCCTTATATATTTAACAACAATGAGACCAGACATCATGTATGGAGTAAGTCTAATCTCAAGATTCATGGAGTCACCAAAAGAGTCTCATTGGAAAGCAGGTAAAATAATTATGAGGTATGTAGGTCACACAAAAAGCCTTGGAATAATGTATTCAACCTCAGAAAATTTTAAATTCATTGGATACACTGCGAATGACAATGGAGGAAGCACAAATGACAGGAAATGTACATCTGGGTACACATTTAATTTTGGTATAGGTGTTGTGTCATGGGATTCGAATAAACAACCCATAGTAACTCTGTCTTCAACAGAAGTAGAGTATGTTGTAGCTACAGCCATTGCATGTCAAGTTGTTTGGATGAGGAGAATGTTAAAAGATCTATTGCAGAACCAACAAGAACAAACAAGAACCAACAAGAACCAACAAGAACCAGCAACCATTTTCTGTGAGAACAATTCATCCATTGTATTATCAAAGAATCATGTGTTTCACAAGAAAACCAAACAATTTGAAAAAGGTATAATTTTGTAAGAGAATTGTTGAACAACAAAGAATTTTTTTTAGAATTTTGTAGGTCTGAAGATCAACTTGCAGACATATTTACAAAACCATTGGCAAAGAATACATTCTAACATCTCCTAAGTTATTTAGGACTAACAAGTTTTGCACAATGGACTATGTCATGAATAGAGCAAGTTTCAGCTTTTGAAACATTTTGTAATATTTTGTTTTAAAAATTCCAACCTGCTCATAATTAAGGGGGAGTGTTGGAAATATTAATTACTCGCTGATCCGAATAGCACATCAACAGACTCTATCAGAGTCTGTAGCAGGTCATTTTTTATCAAACAATCAGACATGATGAAGAGTTCATGTCTCTCATATATAATCCAGTCGAATTAAATTGTTGAAGCTAAGTATTTAGGTAGATAGTTATTACCGTCTTTAACCTTAAGTCAGTAGCTTCAAAGAGAAGCAATTTTAGTGGGTAGAAGTTTTCTATATGAAGAAGAAGATTGTAAATCTGAATACATAGAACAATATATGCATAAGAGGATAGAAGAGATGGTAGAGGAGAAGAAAAGAATAGATAAAGTGTGTGGAGAAGAAGAAGAAAAACTTTGTGAAGAGTTTGAAGCTCAAGCTTCTGTTTTTTGTGAAAGTGTTGAGAGCCAAAGCTCTGTAAAAGGTGAAACATCCTTGTAAATTTCTAAGTTTGTATTTATGGATGTAAGTTATTTGTTATGCCTTCACAAGAAATATAAATCCATAGTTTATGGTTTGATACAAGTTTTAGTTAGACACACAACTTCTCCTTGTTTACTTGAGTGAATTTTGTTTACATTTACTATTCATTGAAAGACACAAATAATCCAATTTTATTTCACCACCTAAAAGTCCTAGTTTTTATGCACAGAAGGGTTGGACACAAGTCTTATTTAATATTGGGTTATATAATATTGTGAGTGAGTTGCAATATAGTTGTGTCACAGTTTATCCCAAGTAACCACCGATGAAAAGTGTTTTTCATAACATAAGTCTTTAAGACTAAGAAATATCTATGTTGTAAAGTTGATCAAAAGTTGGTCACAACCTAAATCTTGTCATAGTAAAATCCGGTTGAAATCCAAGTGAGTCTTTCCAGGTAAAAGTGAGTACAGTAAATATTTCGTTGCAGTAATTCCATCGTAGGTATATTTAGTCGCAAGACTTTCCACAAAAGTTAAAAGGGAAAAGTAAAAGGTTGTGTTGTGCAGTAACTCATGTTAATTTCCACAGCCACCATTCCTGAGATTCATATGCTAAGGCTGCTACGGATTTGAGATACTATTTCTATTTCTTTAAAGAGACACACAAAGTTTTTATTGAATCATTTTAGATAGAGGGAAATGAATCAATGTTTTACAATAGGTTTTACTAGGGACAGTGCATCTACTTGGCACAATTTCAGCTGGAGCTGCAAAAGCATTGCTAGAGATTGATTGATGTTTAAATGTGTGTGCCTTCTGTAGGATGACAAATCAATTTCATATCTAGTAAATTTGGCATATCCCTTGCATATTTGAATTGATGCAAATTGTATTGAAATTTGTTTGAGGAATTGTATAAAATATTTGTTTATAGAAGTATATTTTCAAGAACCAATCAATAGAACAAAGTAGCATGATTAAAGCTAGTTTCTCTTAACATTCTTCATGCCTCAAGAACATAACATATTTCTAGTTTGATTATGTTCATAGTTGTTATAAGCTAATGTGATTGGTGGTGCTTCCAAAGCATAAGTTACAAGTTATTTTTATGTAAGGTTAAGTTGTTTAATTGACTGCTAAAGACATTTAATATCCATATCAGTTTTCTATGTAAGTGTTGAAATTTGCTATTTTGGAAATTTCATAGATGGAAGTGTATCCATAGGATGATTCCTTAAGGAGGTCAAGGGGTGTCAATTCTACAAGTAGGTCAATTATGGTCAAAATATGTTATGCCTTAAATGAATCAAATGGGAAGCTCCAAAGTGTGGTGAAGAAAAAAGTGGAAACCATGACATTACAAAGTGGGTGTAAGTGCTAATGAAGACCAACAAGATAAAGAATCATAGAAAGACTAATTTTATAATTGTGATTTATTATTGTAAGTTTTGTAATGTAAGCACTAAAGGGGTGCTAGAGATAATGCTTCCATTAATGCAGTGTGCTTAGTTTAGAGATTGATTTGAGATTTGTTGGAGTTTGTTGCAAGATTCTCTCAACATCTATTCCCATATTTTGACTTAGTATGTTTCCATCTAACTCCAACTATATTTATGTATTGTATCTTGACATGTTAGTGTAATATAAATATTATTAGTGTTTAAATTTTGAACATGTATTCCTTCCAAATTTATGAGTTTTCATTTATTCAGGCCTCCACAATTCCTAACCCCAATGTCAATGGTTGATAAGTGACATGAATTTTATTAATCCAACTACTGATGTGTCATCAATAGTTTTATTATGCTTTGTTTGTGGTGATATTTTGATGACGACGAAGGACTCATTAGGTAAATGGAAAGCACACATGCTATCTTCTATGAGAAAAATTATGGAATTGTATTAAATTCATATTCCATGTTGATATGTATAGAGGTCACTTCACACCACCTTTTTTTCTTTAGAATCCAAATGTTGAACTAGTTATTGTTTCTTCATCTTTACTCTTGGGATTACAACAATGGAATTTGACATGCACAACTATTTTCCTATCAAATATGGCCACAATTACAACTTACCAATCACAAAACCGTGGTAAAATGTTCTAAAAGTTTAATAACATTGATGTAATCATCACATTTCAAGGGTGGACTGAATTTCAAATTCCAACCCTATTGTCCTAGTCATCTTCATTGTTTCATGGGGTTTTCTACATAATACTCCATGTAACATTCAAGAGGATATTTCTTTCATTTATGTTTAAAAATGCAAGTGTTTTCAAATATGCAATGCACTTTTCTTCACCACTAACTCTAATAATATTTCTTTCATGTTGTTGTTACTTAGGCATAATAAATTCCTACCTAATATCATTGTCATCCTCGTCACCAGCATTGATCTAGCCAATGATTTTCTGCAAGCTCGTCGACTAGGAATAATTTCTTCTATTTTCAATGCTTCAAGGCACAATAATCTCTTCAATAGATTCTTCTCTTGACCTTCCTTTCTCAAAGATAACGATACGTCTTCTTTCAAATCATCCTTCTCCTCCTCTTCACCATTTTTTATCCTTTAAGGATTTACTTAACAACAACTTCATTCATATATTCAATATTTTTTTCATCTACATAACATTCTTTGTATAATTATTCAAAGCTTCGAGTTTGTTTTTTAATTTTAATTTTCTCCTTTTTCCCTTATTTGTGCTACTCATGTTATGTAGTTTTGGAATTTTCTCATGCTGATGTCATCTCTTGTAATATCATTGTAATTATAAACATATTTGGCATTACCCTTATTTTTATATGTTCCTACATCCTTTCCACCATTATTCCTCTCATCATAATCAACTTTCTCACCACTACCCCTATTTCTTGGCATGCATTTAGAATCATGTCCTTCATCATTTGGTAAATGAAATCTTCATCAATGCATAATTTCTTTTCTAATTTCGTTACTTTTCTTGCTCCAAATTTTAATCTACCTTCATCTTCAATTCTTTACCTTTTATTTGTGCTTCTCAACAGTTTTAAAAATTCATCATGGTGCTCGTCTTTCACCAGTTATTTAGCTTTAATACTAATGTCAATCCTTGCACACTCACAAACACTTAAATGGTCAAATCAAACAAATATCTCCTCCATGCTCTCATCTTTCTTTTCTCTTGTAGATTGGACTACTGCTGCATTTGCAACTCTTAAAGGTGCCTTCTATTCTTTTGTTGTAATTATGGTAGCCTTACCATCCTTTTACACCGCTACTATGGAAATCCTATATGCTCATGTTGATCATATTTATGGAATTTCTCATTGCACTGATTTTTAAGCTTGTCCAATATGTATGAGCCTTTATTTTATAAACACCTGCTATGATAGCTTCTACATGTTTTCCTTCAACTTTTATAGCCTTTAGAGATATTTCCTTTTTTATCCTTTTAATATTCTTTGTAGATTTTATTACTTCTTTAATTATTCATCTTCAACCAATAAAACAATAATTCATCATTCTCTTTGCTCATAACCACAAGTTGGTTGCATTATTCATTAATCGACTTCTCTACCAAGTTCATCTCTTTGTTAATTTCAGTGATTTATTCTTCTTTGATTTTTTCATTATCATATATGACTCCAAATTTAGAGGCTTCCCACTACTCATTCACTTCATTGATTTCTTCTTTCATCACAACAATAAAGATGTTATATTTCCCATCAAATTCTCATTCAAAATCTTCAAATTTGACTTCAATATTTGTAGCAACACTACTACCTACTCCACTTGTAGAATCAATATGGCCACTTTCTCATTCCATTGTACATGCACATGCACAAACATAAAAACTATTAAATAATTCCACCTCATGGGTATGTCCTTAATGGATTCTCCATTTGTCTTCACAATTGATTATTTCACATAATAATCATCATCTTCTTCCAATTTTTCATAAGAATGAGTAATATAACATTGACAAGTTAGAGGACATGATGCTTCCCATTGCAATTCTTCATTTATATTCATCTTCATTGCTTAGAGATGTGTTTTCACCTCCTTTACATTAATATCTCCCCTTTGAAGCGTTTAATCTCCTTTACTTCAACCTTTTCAATAGACATCTCAATAATGTCCTCTTCTTTACTTGTGATCCCTAGCTTGTTGTTCAATGTTTTGTGTACACACTTATCCTCTAATAAATTATTAGATAAAACTCGTGTTCCCTGCGGAATGTTTTCCAATGTGTCACCTTATTCTTATTTACAACCCGAAATTACATCCTCACTATCACAATCACCTTCTTTACACCAATTGTGACACCAGTCATGTTTATTATCCTCATCATCTTCTTCATCATTTTCCTACTACTATGAGGTATCCACCCATTTTTTGTTCCTTTTCATCTAATGTCCTTATATGGCATGGTTTTAGCCTTCTCCAAAATATACAATCTTCTTACGATTTCTTCCACTGTTTCTAGTAAGTCTTACTCACTTAGATTTATTTTGTTTCCCATCAAATTCGTAAAAAATTTACCCTATCCTAGTGTTTTATCAATCCCTTGGACTAACTCTAAGACTTTCAACTTAACCGTACCAATTTACTCATTATTTCTCTCATTTTTTTAAGGCCCTTTCTTCATAAGTCTTGTTGCTAAAGCTTCCATGATTTTAGTCTCCTTTTGTGTTCCATCTTTTCACTATCAATGTGTAGCTTCTTCTTCAACTTGCAACACCACCAAACTCAAATGTTTACACTATCTTCAAATATACTCTTGTATATTTGAAATCTTCCTTTAATTATCTAAATCCATAAAGTGGATTTTCTCCTCTTTCTTCACTTGTCTACACCCTAGAATCTCCATGGAATCTACCCAACTACAATCAAGGTTGTTCTTATTCCTTTTACTACAACTCTACCCAATAACATTATTTGTTGGAGCTACAACTCTTTAGTGGGATAAGTTTACTCTAATAGCACTTTGATCATAAAGGAATCTTGGTTCCCCTACAAAATTAAGTTCCACCAACACAAAGATAGACAAGGTCACTACAAGCTTTCCACCAACACAAAGATAGACAAGGTCACTACAAGCTTTGAAGCTCATAGAGAGAAGAACTTCCAAGTCATAGAAAATCACACACATAGTAACTAAAACACAAACAAGGAAAATTACCTTTACCAAAATTGTGCAATAGGACTTTCTCCTCTCCCTATATCCCTTCACTCTTCTTCCTTAAATATTATTCTCCCTTTATCTTATTCCGACCAAATTTCATGCGCACCTCCTATCTTCTTCTCTATGGATATGTGGACATGTTTCTTATCCTACTCAATTATCTTCTATTTGAAGTCCATATTTCCTTTGAGAGGCCTATTTTTCACAAGAGGTAATAATCACCCCTATTAATGCTCTTCATTGGCTTAAAAAAATAACCTACCATACTAATTTACCTTATTACCATTAAATAAAATTATAGACCAATTTAGAAATGGCCTTGCCACATGTCAAGGACATAGCCCAAGCTTCATGTGAGATCAACAACTAGGTGTTGCACATACT